>VDFB02129814.1:58625-142984 GCA_007258455.2 Sequoia sempervirens
ATCATTCTTTGATACCCAAGTAGTCTAAAGGTTTTCTTGAATCTTATTTAGTTTTTAGATTTAAGTGCTTTCTCATTGTCTAATTTCTTAATCAAATCTAAACATTGTTCGATCCTTATTTCCTTCTAGTACCAAAATCATCCTCTTTTCCTAACTATAAGAAGTCATAGTTCAATCCCACCATGGTTGTGAATCAAGCTAAATTGGTATGATTGGGAACTATGCATGATACTAAATTTATCATAATGGAGAGAAAATCGGTGACCATGAGGCCTTGTTGAAAATGGTAATCAGATATAGCTTTGATGCACGAGCACTCTGTGGATCTTACAATTTGGCTAGTAACCATTGATACTGGCTGTGATTGATCTCCTTCATATACTATGTTGATTAATAAGATGTGGAAAGAAAGTATTTAAAGTTAAATAGGTAAAAGGATAAGCTCAACAATCCTTTTGAGTGATGTGCCATTTCCCTCCATCCCAAGCTTCTTCTTCATGTATTCCTCCTTATTGTTTTACTCCTATCTATCTTATGGAGTTTATTTCTCCTTCCACCAAATCTCCCCAAATTTATCCTCTCCTTTTTCCTAGATCTCATCTCATGCTTACTTATTATGATGCACATAGTTCTCATGTCTCCACATTAGTTCTCATTAGTTTTATTTACACTTCCATGGGCCCTCAACGTGATATTCCCTACGCCAAAAGAGTCTTTGTCCTCCACACTCATTTATTATGTCACGAAAAGAATTTATACCTGCAGATCCATTTCTCATCTTGCCACTTTCATTCATGTCCTTAATCCTAAGGTGATGCCTCTATCTACCCTTGACATTAATGTTTTAAGGCTTGTTGAGATATGAAGAAAAGTAATGTTGATTCCTTACCTAATGGAAACAAAAAAAGACATACATATAAAAATCAAACACAATTCAATTTCTATTAAAAATTTTACATATCCATTTTTTGTTGGATTTTTGGATCCTACATTTGAGATGCACAATGTTAAAGGAGATCCCATGACACATTCAAGGTTCGTTAGTGCTACATATTTGGATTTTGTGTATGATGATAAGTTATTGGATAATTTCTTCCCATGAAATTTAATAGTATTATCTTCCATTTGGGTCTATTTTTTAATATTGAAATTGGCCAATGCAAATATTGGGAATGTTAGATTGAAGTTTATTATTTTAGATTTTTTGATTGTAAACAAGGATCGACAAAGTATATACATTCTTAACATTTGCATGTGCAAGTGAGATGAATGTTAAGAACTAAAGTTGTTAGAGGCTACCACACTTAATTATGGATCTTCTAATGCTTCATCTACATCATCCTACCCTTGTAAATTTGAAAAAGAAAAATTATTTCCAAAAGGATAGTAAAAAATGAAATGACCATTGTACAAACTATACATTATAAATGTTTCTAATATAATTATGACTCTAAATGCCTCCAACTTTTTCCTTTGTAAAATGTGCTTCCAAAATTTACTTAGTGGCATGATTACACTTCCTCCTATTAGGCCATTAGATAAATCTAAAGTTATTCCCAAAAGATATAATGAGAAAGAATTTTTGTTATTAAATTGTAGAGTTAATTGTAATTATACTCAAAATTTTATGGGATTAAGAATAATTGATTAAAGATTTTATTCATAAAAAAAAAAAATTAGGTTGAGGAGGTTAATATTGGGGTCAATCCTTCAATTGTTCCTCCTAATGAAAATTTAAATATTTTACACTAAATAAATCTAATAAAATGGTTTTATATGAGGGTCATGAGATTGAGGTACATATACATGTTGATGAGCTTGAAATCATTGATTCACCTATGTATGTGAGGAATGATAATTTGTTGGTATTAATAAAAATTATAAGGGTACTTATTATTCTTCTTATGTACTAGTGATTGACTTTTATATAAATCTCTATGGACTAACTAGTATTCAAACTTAGGACCTCCCATTTGGTGTTAGGATGCTCTACTATTGAGCTAATGGCTCACATTGTGATGAGTCTTTTTATGGCTTAGGTGTGTATCATTTCTCCAACACACTTCCTTGAGCCACAACATAGGTGTCATATACACCTAGGTTGGCTCTAATACCATACAAGAATACCAATTATGAGGACCTCCTATAAAAATATGACATGGAAAACCATGAACAATATTTAAAAGATAATCCATAGTCTATCTTATTATTTATGCATATTTTCTAGGACCACCTATGCCCAAAACACAAAATAGTTTTTGTAAATACACCAATTAGATCTTATAAAATGCATTACTTAGATCAAATTATATGGTAAATTAAATATAATTAATGATTACTTTTTCTTTTAGTATGAAAGAGGTTAAATTCCAATATATGTTCTAGTGGGCTTGATTGAGTGACAAGGTGGAGTGATTGTTGTAATGAAGAACTTGCTAGGAAAGCTAACCAAGTTAAAATGTACACCTATACATACATCATTGTGGTAATATAGACCTATGTCATAAAACACAATTGAATCCTATTAGTTCCAAAGTATTTTAGCAAAGAAGAGATAGAGGAATTTCCAACATGAGGCATAATTCAATCATAATATAATAAAACCATTAATCCATAGTTCTATGTATAAATGGACTGTTGTAGAGGAAAAGATACACATTTAATTTGCAAGGCATAACTCAACAATATGAAAACATATAGTAGAATATTGTACATTATTCTCAGGATTTTTTCTTATTTGTGAGAAATGCAAACCTTCCATGCTAATTTTCTCTAAAACACACAAATATAGGGGGCAGTGTAATATCCCACCCTTTCCTAAATTTTTCCATAGCTAGTGATATGATAATATCCCAACAACTCTATGAATTTTAAAATTGAATGTTATGGACTATATTAAAATTATTTTGTGGACTAATAAACTAAAGAATATTCTTGATATTTAATTACACGTCTCTTGAGAAAAATAATGATTTAATATCTTATGAGTATTAAATTAGATTATGAGTATAATTTAAAGAATTATAGTCATGATTTTGTAATTGTCATGTAATAGACATAAATATCATTCCTTTGGTTGGTAAAACTACATATTTAGAGTAATATTATGAAGGTTAAATTTAAATGGTTTATCTAGCACTCAAATAATCATTCTAGACTAATATTTGATTTAAAATTTCTTTTACAATGATTATTGATTATAATTAATAAAAAATACTTGATATTCCCACCAAGTTATTAAGGGTGCAAATCAACTATTGACATGGACTAAACTATTGCAAACAAGGTAAATATATATAGTAGGAGTATCAACTAATGGTGAGGCACTTTAAGTCTAATCAAACATACAATATACCAAATAATATTAATGAAATAGTGGAGAAAATAAATAAATATTCAAACCTCATGAACACTAGAATTATAATATGGAGAAACCCTTTCCAAAAATCCCACTACTAAAGAGATATGAAACTTTTATTAATATTCATAACAAGATTATAACAATCCAATCCACTCAATCTTCTTTAGTCTAATGTTTTGGCTATTTCTACATAACACTATTTAAACCTTATGTCATACATTAAATTATATATAGAGCAAGGGAAACAAGAAATGATCAATTAATTTATGTAATGAGTGGAAAAAAATCATGGTCCACAAGAAAAGAACCCATGCCCCACTATGCATTGGAACATGTACACAAAATATAAGCGAACTAATGATATAGGACCTTAAATCCCATAACCTTGATAGTAACCACTCCCAATACTAGTGCTTTATGATGATGTCAACTACAATAAGTCTCATCTATTATGAAAAGATGCTCCACTCTTCCCAATGTAACTCCTAGTACAATAATCATCACGATCTCCTTATTTAATTTTATTATAATAATATCTTGAGCCCATTGCTTACCTTTTCATTTTTTCTCACATATCACACTATAAAATTTTGGAGCTCATTTTCACTTTGCGAGAGTCTCTCGAGGGTTTTAATGGTGTCCAAATTGATATTTTTTAGCTTAATGCATCAAGCTCATTAATATTTTTAATTTTAAGAAAATATTAAAATCAAAGCTCTAGACTGTAATTTATGCCCTTTAGAAAGAATTTAGAAAAAAGCAACATTAAAGATAAGATTTTAAGTGAATGGAACACTAATCCCAACTTACACCAACCAAGTACAAATGGGTATTTAGCTTCATGGAGATTCATTCATGGTTGGTGATGGTGCATGAGTAGGCTAATAGAGGAAGAAAGACCATATGTTCATTAAGAAGAAATTGGGAGAAAAAATAAGCTAAGTTTAAATTTGTAATGATAAGAGGATCTTGATTGAATTATATATATATAGTTCATATGAGAACCAAGGATAACATACTAGAGTAAATAAGCTTCGATAATAAAGGAATCTTGTAAGTATGGGGAAGAAAAATATATCAAACTAAATGCACTACCAAAAGATAGATCAATTGGGATTTTTTTATAGGAAAGTGTGATATTTAATTGAAATCCTAATGTATTAATGTTGTATCTTCAACAATCTTGGAATGAGTACTTGGATGCCTATGTTGTCAAAAGATATTATTATTTTACTATTAATTCTCCTCATGTTGAAATTTCCATGAACTAGTTAGGATGCAAATCTCCACCACTAAGCTACCCACCCACTTTATGACAAGTCAATTTACGATTTAGGTATGCTAATTTTTTTGACACCTTTTTCACATTGTGAGATATTACCAAATAATTATAATGGTCATTTGGTTTTGTGTGGATCATGAACCATGTAAGGGTGTGTTTATTGATCTTACTCACCAATAAAATGTATGCATTGAATAATTTTTGTTTTATCATCATTTTATCAACAAGCATATGCATATTTGAGGGTTTATTTAAAATTGACTAATGATATGTTTATTGAAACTATAGGATACATTATTTTACCTTAATTTTTTGGTCTAAAAGATGAGGGAAGTTCTTATTCTATGTCATATTCTTTCTTCTTTAGATGTATCTCATATTTTATTTGGGTATCCATGGATAAAGCAATATCAAGCAACATCATCTATGTCATGCCATCAAGGTATCAAATATGTTTGAACACTAGTAAAGAGGTTACAATTGCAAGAGATCCGTATATGCCTTTATTTTAGATTAAGTCATTTAACCTTAAATAATTTTAAGAACATACATAAGGATCCTCTATATAAGTGCAAGGATTCTTTGCCTAATTTGTAAAATTTTCAAAAGGAATAACAATGGTGGGAAAATCAAGACAAGATGCAACAATTTAGAATTCCTAAAGGGTTTACAATTATTAGAGCCAAAGTAGGTTATATGTAGGTTTTATATTATAAAATGATTCAAGAATCTATAAGGCCAAAAGAACCATAAGCATTGAAAACTTTAGTTTAGAAGCATAAGGGATTGGATATTTTCATTCCTAAACATGGTTTTCATAAAAAAATTTACTCATGTAGCAAACACACTATAGAATTCACAAAGAAGGTTAGGGTTTTTAGCTTCATTTGTTATATGGAGATATTTTATTGTAATGTACGTAATCAATGATATGATTCTTGATTTTTTATAAGATTTAATATTATAACACCTTAACAAATCAAGCTATGACTTTCATGGTTCACTCCTACATGTATGAAATTTGCATTTTCATCTACAAGTTTGACCCTAAATTTGTAGTTTTAAAATTATTTTTTAGACTATGTTGAGAGCCATTATAATGTTTTTTTGCACTAACTTTCGGAGGAAACTCGTTTTTCCTTACTCAAACCCTTGGATTATGCAAAACGGGGAAGCAAAATACTATATTGAAAATGCTTTAAAAACTTTCAAACAAGTGCAATTTGAATTCAACAAATTTAAAAAAATTTGCATATAGGGTTTCAAAATTAAACAAATACATGCATTTTGAACTCTAAAAAAATGGAATTTTAAATACCTCGTGCTCCATAGTGGTCGATATGCGAATTGGAATGATGGAGTTTGAAGAGAGGAACCAAAATTTGCTTTCGCCGGTGAGAGAAACTTTCTTGGGTCGCTGTTACGGATTATGTTCGCCGCGCGCAGGGAGACAGTGACTGGTAAAGTTCACAGTAAAAATGTGAAAATGAAAGTGTTTTTTTTGTTTTAGTCATATTCAATGGGTTCGACCGAACCCATTTAAATATTGTTTTTTATGGGAGCGGTGACTGGTTCGGCCGAACCCATTTGATATGAAGAATGGGAAAAAGTCAAAATTTCCTTCCTCTTAAAAAGTGTAAACCACTTATATGGCTTCACCCTCAGGAGTGTAATAAATGTCTTTATAACTCTTCATACCTTCTTTTGTGTGGACCTCCATAGCTCCTTTTGTGGCAACCATCAATGATTTATCATCACCAAGCTGAATCTTTGACTTGAAACTTTCATCCTTTGTTGAAAACAACTTCCCATTTCCTAACATATGGTTCTAGAGCATCTCGAATCTAGGTACCAAACATCTTTACTAGTATTTTCACTTTTAGAATAAGATAAAAATAAATTATCTGGAGGATTTTCATCACTTTCTTGAGCATAATTAACACTTTTACTTTCTTTTAATCTACATTCTCTTTTAAAATGACCATAATTATTACAATGGTAACATTGAGAATTCCTTTTATCAAATCTGCCTCTACCTCTTCCTCTGGAACCGCCTCTTCCTCTTGAGCCAACTTTGCTTCTACCTCTTGAATTATTCTAATTTTGACCTTTACCTTTGCCTTGATTACTTTTGCTACTACTGTTGCCATGTTCATTCTTTGTGATTTATACTTTGGAGGAAAAGGCTTTCTCAACACTTACTCCAAATGAATCTTTTAGTCTTTCTTCATGTGACATCAAAGATCCAACAAAGTGATCAAACTGAAGGGTTGTCAAATCCTTGATTTCTTCTATGATGATGGCAACATGATTCCATCTTAGTGTGAAATTCCTCAACACCTTTTTTATCATAACCTCATTGTTCACAATTTCACCAAGTGTAGCCATCTTATTCACCATATCTTTTACTCTGACACAATATTCACTCATACTTTCAACTTCTTGCATCTTTAAATTCTCAAATTCTCTCTTCAATGTCTGCAGCTTGACAAATTTGACTTGATCACTACCTTGATAAGCTTCTTTTAGAGTCTTCCAGGCATCCTTAGTTGTTGTTGCACCTACAATTCTAGGAAATAGACTCTTATCTAGAGCTATTTGAATATGAAATAAGGCTTGAAAATTCTTCTTTTTTGCCTCCTTCTTAGCTATTCTATCATTTGCTGTGATAGCATTCCAATCAGCTGGCTCCTAGTAACCTGATTCAACAATCTTCCCAAAATATTTTCCTATCAAAAAAGTCATTATTTTAATACTCCAATAATCATACTCATTTCCATCAAAGTCTAGAATGGGCAAGGTGTTAGTATTCAACATGATAGTCTTTGGCAAAATTCCAACTACAAGATCTTAAACTCAAAAGAAAATACCTGCTCTGATACCAATTGTAGATTTAAAATTGAATTCCCTATCTCTTACAGCAAGCTGATTAAAATAATCATGATAGGAAAAAGAGATAACAGAGAGAAGATAGATGAATTGTTCCCAGCCAATTAATAAACATTAAACAATATTCAACATAAATAAAACCCATACATTGAACCCATGAAAAACAAATACTTGTTTTGAAAATAGAACCGTATATCAAAGAGAGTTTTTTATTTCAGCTCGAGAAACAAATACAAAACTTGAATATATAAATAGAGTTTGATGCTCAAAACAATGCAAAAATACCTAAACTAAGCATGAAACACATGCTTTTTTTGAAGAGGGAAAAAACTATGTTTTAAAACAAAAGAACTGCTTTAAAACAAAAACTAGGTAAGAATAGAATAGTAGATGTCTTTGCCACGATAGCAGATTTTTCCATGCTGGAAAAACAAGAATCATCCTAACATCAATTATCTACAAATTGTTGATGGTGAATTGTTGACGGTGAATTTTCCCTGTGCAATAAACTCCCAAACTAGAAATTATTGAGATGGTAATAGTTTAAACTATTTGACAAGTAGAGGTATTTTTTTCCATTGTGTCAAATTATGGTATCCATATTGAGATTCAATTATGATGTTTTTAAGTTGAAATTATTGATTTATATTTTAGGAATTTAGATGATTCTTTGTTTATGAGCAAATGGTCTATTTAGCATTCATAATTATGAGGCTTTTTATGAGCTCGTCCATCTCAATACTACTTCAATTCAAGTTCAATAAGCTTTCCAGATTTCAATTTGGACAAACTTGTTGTCATATTTCCATAACCTTCACCAAGCCTTGTACTTTATGAAACATAACATTTTAGATTTCTTTTGATTCATCCATTGATAAATACAAGATAATTTCTACAATATGTCAAATTATGATATTTATATTAAGATATGCCTATAATCTTTTAGAAATCTCTTTATTTCTATTTCATGAATAATAATTCATACAAAACCATCTCTCGCTAAAATTTAATATTTGAAATTTAAACAATTAACAAGCTGAAACAAAACTAATGAACAACCAAATTTCATGACAATGAACCATGAAGTATTTAACGATTTGGATTAACAGCAGAAAGTAAAGAATGAATCAGTTACCTTCTCAGCACAGCAGCAGTCGCAGCCGCCCCACAAGATACCTTTGTCTAAGACTAAATTTCTGCAAAATGGATATAGAAAGCTTTTGAAGTTGGGATGAGGTAATGCTTTCTATTGCACAGGCCCTTCTGAATCAAAGACTTCTGACCCACCAATTCATTTAAAAACCTCGATACCAACAATTTTAGACAAAGACAAACGAATGGAGAAAATTTTGTTGGATTTAAGATGGTACTTATGTTATTACAATCACTTCGGTCAATCCGAGGTAGAAGATTCTGCCCTATCTCAGCTATGAGACTTTCAGAGCCATTTGATGGTGGAAACAACGAACGCAAGGGTGGTGGAGAAAACGAGGCGGACCAGGGACTTGAGATAAATAGAAAAGTTGAGACAGAGCATAAAAGTTAAAAAGGATCGTGTTAAATGTATGTACAATTCACAAATGAGCCAGAAGTTAAAATAGCTGAGTCCATTTCTTAACTCTGTAATTTAAATGTATGCAACTTGCTCGATTAGAATAACGGAGTTCATATCTTAGCTGTATAATTTAGTAATTTTATTAAGCTGCACTTCATCGTATATATTTCTAATCGATGATAATTCCAATCTAAACATTCCGAAAAGTCTTAAAAAATTCACAAATTTATAATGTTTGATGGCATGTAGAACCTACATAGATAGCATCCACAGTGGATGGTGGATTGATAGAGATGGAACATTTTAATTTTCATCTTTATGTTGTTGTTCTTTTCAATTTTTTATTGTCAAGTTAAAAGGTTTTTATTTTTATTTTTTTTCATTCATAAATTAATTGTAGTTATTCAATAGGGAGCATGGGCCTTCTTGGGCTGAACCTCTACGGCTAAGAACTAAGGACTGAGGGGTATCCAGCCAAATTTGTCCGGGGCACGATCCCGATTTCATCTCTTTTTCGGTGTCGGAGCCTTTGCACTTAGTGAGACTTGATCCTTGGTGGGCTCATTTAGAACCTTTCAACTTCAGCAGTAGACCAAGGGCCCATTGACAAAGTTATTTATTTTATTTTTACTATTAGTGAACTTGAATAGTTATGAAAGAATTCATTAAAAGATAATTTTATTTTCTTATAAGAATTTTGGAACTGTGAGAGATTTGCTTTAAATTATATAAGGTTTGAATATATGATTGCTGATAATTTCAACATTTTTTTAAAATTCTTAACTGTATTTCTAATCTTTGGCTCTTTGAAATTATTCTTTATCACTTATCTATTTTGTGCATTTATTTTGTGATTCGTATAAGGTTAGAAATATTTTTCAACAAATAATTCTTTTGTTACTTTGCATCTTATATTGGAATTTTGTTTTGAGACATATTAATTTGGTATTTAATTTAATGTTTAAAAAATATTCAAATTTTAATTTACTTAATTTAGATTTTATTAATTCATTTTCATGTTATGGAAAAGATTATGGGTGTGATTTAGATTTTTGGATGGAATCATACCTAAATTAAAATTCATTTTCCCATGCACCCCATGGTGCTCTAGATCAATTCTCACAATTCTAGAAGTCTCACTTGAAATTAAATCTTTGATAAACCCCAATTTGGGCTTTAAATGAGAATATGGGACTCAATGATGTGTATTAATATTTTTTATTCTATCATGGAAAACTCATTTTGTTTGTTCTACGTATTGGTTGGCATTCATAGTTCTCATTCTAACAATGAGAATATTTTGAACTTGTCAATATGGGTTTAAGGATAAGTGCACAATGTTGGAGGATGAAAAAGTGGTCAAATAAGTTTTACAACAAAGTACAAGGTGTTATATTATACTACCATTTTTTATTGGCAATATTGATCCATAACACTAGAACATTATAACATGAGCATGTTACAACATGTTCACATTATAAGCACCTTAAAAATAAACAAAAAAAATGTGTGCTCTACTTTTAGAATTCATAATGCACATATATTTTATTTGTGTTGATGTAATATATACTTTGGATATATGTATCCTAAGTGTAATGTTGAACATAATATCCTAAGTTAATAAGGGAGTCATTATTAGTTGTATATTTTATGATCTATGATAAGATTTTTTTTTTTTCTCAATTCCATTTAAGAGACCAACAAAAATTTCAAACCCAAATTCCACTTGAAGACTTCCGAAAATGCAATTTACTAGAACCTAGAAAATACAAAAAAATGGATTTTTGGTTTTTCATAGTTCTATCACCTCCGGACTAGTTTGGAACATCCTTAGACTATTTTGGATCATTCCTCTACCCCTGAGAGGCAATGGGTCCCATTTCATCAACACTCTGCAAAAGATGAAGAGAACGTGTGGCAATATGGTCTTTGGTAGACCACTTGCTTTGGTGAGGTGGTTGTCTTGTTTGAACCACTTGATAATGAGTAACCTAGGTGTTTCTCAAAACTCTATTATGAACATCAATAATCTGATCATGCACCACTAAAAAAGTAGTCACCCAAGAATCTCATCCCTGACTCACCTAACCCATTGAGTATGGTTGTGGATGAGGTGCTTTTTTCACATTCATCCTCTTAACTACCTCATCAAATATCAATTTTTTCATGGCTTCCTTCATCAACTATGAAGTGCAAGGCTATTTCATTTACCCACATCTACGAATGAAATAGGAATTCCTCATTGCCACAGGGAAAAATTTTGGTTGTTGCTATAGTGGCCTAAGGGTCTACTTCATTGATTTCTTCCTCTCCCTTCTATTCAATATGGTCTGTAGGGAGTGACTCAACTTCCTTTCTTAATTCATGGGATTCCACCATCAATGTTTTCGGAGCTCTGCAATCCTTTGTGCTATTTCGGCGCCTTTATGAATCTCACACCTTGTGCTAGTGTCTTTGCTGTCACCTTTTAGCTTTTTCTCCTTCTTCACTCTTTGCTTGAATTTTTCTTCAATTTTAGTTGCATATTTGTATGCAGTTGTCAATGTTTCAATATTCAGAAAGAACATCTCTATTTGGATACAATGATTCAACCCACTGTGATATTTCAATACTCGATGTTTCTCTATATCTTAGATGTCAATTTTTGTAGATAGTGTATGGAAGGTGTTGGTATAATCTTGAACAGATGGGTCTTTCTTCTGTCAAAGTAGTTGCCACTAGATGTATGTCTCTTCATATATTTCTTCGGAGAAATATTCATTTTTGATGTGCTCAATGAACTCTTCCCATGTAGGATTATCATCTATTCCCCCATCTTCAGGAATTTAAGTTTTTGATAACTTTACCTCCCATGATTGCTTCACATGATGTTATCTTTTCTGCATTAGAAGAGCCATTCGCCAGTAAATGTTTTTCCAATTTTGATATACAATCATCTACAACATCTACATAAATCTTTCTTACGAAATTTGGTATGCCAAAATTTACTTTCAGCTTAAAAGGAGTATGTCCTCAAATTGGAGTCCCTAGTTGTTGATTTTTCTGATTCTATCAAAGTAATTGTGGAAATTCATTCATCATATCCTCCCGTTGATTTTTTAAAGCTTCTTCAACCATCATCTTGATAGGGTCTGATGAGTCAGTCACATTGCTCCTCTACCATTTTTGGTTGTGTGTGTCTTAGAGGAGGGTAATAAGATAAATTTTGTGTTTTCAATCCCAATCTTCAATAGTCTGACGACGTACCAACTGATATTCAAGAGCATTCTTGCTCTAATACCACAAGTCTAAATTAAACTAATAAATTCAGATAACAATACCTGGTGTAAAAAAGAACCTGTGATATTGTATTTATTGGACAAAATGGAAAAAGTTGTAAAAAAGAGTTGGATGCATTCGAATTCATTTTTTTATTCAAAGTAACATGAATATATACAAATTGAAGAATACCAATAGTCATCACAACCTCAGGAATTCAAAATGAATAGCTGGCTGTGAGAAAATACAAAAAAAATTACAAAATTTCAAAAAAATAGGAAAATATTTACCCCAATTTGGTGTGGTCATAACTTTCTACCTGATTCTCAAAATTCAAATCTTTTTACACTATTGGTAAGGTCTCCAAGACAACTAATTTCACTCACTTAAATGTAATGCTTTTCTATTCCATTTAAAGGACCAACGAAAGTTTTGAACTCAAATTATGCTTCTAAGACCTTCAAAAATGTGATTTGCTAGAACCTTTCCAAAAAAATGGATTTTTGGGTTTTCATAATTCTAACACTTGTGGACTATTCTAGAACATCTTTGGACTCTTGTGGATCAGTAGGGTAACAACATACAATACTTCTTATGGAAGAAACCACTACATATTATATCTCCAAGAGATCCTAAATATAATATCATACTTCACACTTATCATACAATGATAATAACCTCTACTATATAGAATTCCTCTTAATAATACAATGAAGGGGTAATCCTAATAAAGGCCTACTCAACTCCTGATATAATTAATTACACAAGTTATTCAAATGACTCAATATAGCTAACTTAAGGGTTGTGAGCCACATGCTGACATCTACATCCATCTAAATGCATTATAATATCATATCCCTAGATACATAACACCCCAACATAAATTTTCTTGTCCACCACTACTAGAAGAAAAAAGTTGTGGCAAATATGCTTAGTATCCCACTTCATTTATTTATTTTTTTATCAAAAAGATTTCATATAGATGAAATGAAAGTATATAGTAGAAATAATAATATATGAATAAAGCATAATGTTTGAAAAAATGTTGCAAATATATAATCATGAAATTGAAATAAATATTGCTTAAAAAGAACAACCTCTTTGAAAACAAAATTCTAATATAAAATATAATTCCAAAATGATTTTCTCTCATTACAAAATAAATAAATTTAAATACAAGAAAATAGTAGATAAATATAATTTTATTATAAAATAATGCACACATTTAAAGTTATTACACACTATATTCACCCCAATACACAAATATTCCGGAAGCCTAAGGCAGCTGTATTCAGAAGCCTCAGTCTCAATAGGGATATTGAAATACACTGATCTTATATGGTGATTACAAACCATTTTTCAATATATATTGATCTCACACTTTGAAAATGGATAGGTGAAAGCAAATTAGGGATCATATAACTGACAAATAATTCTCTTTAATATACATAGGGCATTCTCTTCCTCACCATTTCTCACCACAATTATACACCCCTTCTTTATGTCAGCACCAAATGACACACTCGGAATCCAATCCAACTTTGCAGTAACTACGAATGTAACTATCCATTCTCCTCCTGCTATATAACTTTCAATTGAATCAGACGCAGCAAGAGGGATATGTATAGTTCCGCCATAATTTCTCTGAACCACAGTACATAGAATGATTGTGCTCAGGAAGTGTTCAACTGTCCCTAGTGATGCTTCAGGCATGGCGTTTTCAGTGATATGAATTTCACCCAGGTCACTGACAAGGTCAGAAAACAAATTTTCAGTTAAAGTTAATGAGGCTCCCTTCGCTGCTCTACCAATTACAGTCGTAAATTCTGACGGCAGTCTCTGAATTCACAAAAAGGAATGCATCTGAGTTCTTTGACAGAAGTTCGTAGCAACAGCACTGGGAAAAAGGGAAGAGATAATACGCTTTGAAGTATTTTTTATAGTCAGCCTTGAAGTGGACAAAGAACTAAACTCAAGGTCAGTAATGTACAAAGCATAACTTAAGTCAAAATGACAAATATAACTCTCTTTCAGTAGATGAGTATTTCTTACCTGCAAGTTACAAATGCAATTTGATATGCCTCCATGCCCTAGTGCTGACAGGTGTAGATATTTCAATCCTTCAAGCTCTTCAATTCCTGTTATACCCTGTAACTTCTCACATCCATCAATAATAATCCTCTGTAGGAAACTAAGACGTGCAAAGCTTGGCAACTGGATTACCTTGGGACATTTATGAATTCTCAATATTGCAAGGTTTTTCAGATCAGACATCCCTGACACCTCTCTTAATTCTATACAGGACCTCAACTCAAGAAAACTTAGTGTTATTACCATTGATAAATCAACTATAAATAAATTTTCCATAGATTGAATACGAAGAGATTCAAGGCGCGGACAATGATCTCCACTTATTGAAACCTTCCATATATCTTTTTCTTCACTAATTTCTATGTTTTCTAGGCTGTTCATGGAAGACTGTTCAGTTGATGCCCCACAATTGCTCAAAACCGCTTCCCCCGATAATGGCAGATGTGTCAAAACCAAACTTCTAAGACGTGTGAGATTTCTAAGAGAAGTTAACAAGGTCCTCGCTTGTATTACATCGTCACCCAGTGTTCCTCTTATGGCTAGTTTTTCCAAATTATTTAACAATTTTAGTGAGCTTGCACATTCAACCAATGATGTTCTATGAAGAAACAACTCCTTCAACTGGTACAGCACCTGAAATTTGCAACCAATACACGTCATATGGTTATTTTTCGATCATGAAAAATTGTAAAAAAAATATTTTTACCAAAATTCATAATGTTTCATTAATGAAGACCTAATTTCCATAAAGAACATTTACCTTTGTGTCGTTTTGCCACAAGCTTCTGAGATGCCCATGAACAATTATCAAACCCTGCAAATTCTGCAAAGGAATCCATGAAGGAATGCTTGTGTGTACACTCCATGTCAGGTCAAGATGAAGCCATAGCAAACAAATTGATGCATCAGAAGAATCATCCAAATTCCCCAAAAAGCATGTAATTTGAGCACCAAAGGACCAGTCAAAAGTTGAGAGGAGACATCTTCCTTTGGCTTCAGTGAGGATGCTTTCAAACTGCTTCAATTCCTGTATCCAGAGATGAAGGTTAAATCATTTTGCAGCTAGAAAAAATAGATGAAATAAAAGAAAAGTACTCCAAAAGGTTTTAGCTTATTAATGTCACAAATTTTGACGAAGAAACAAACCAAACATTTAAGATGTTTGGGGCGCCACAGCCGAAGAGGGCTCAGTTCATCTGCCAATTCTCTCCCCAAATCACGAAGATGGTCATGCATTCTGAAAGAAAGCTTGTTTTCATCAAATTCCTTGGAATAACACCATACAATTTCAATGAGACATTTATCTTTCAAGGTTTGAAGTGCAAGCTCAGCACTCCATCCAGATCCTTCCCATATTCTTATGGCCATACTTATGGGTTTACCAATGAAAAAGCATGCAATGTCCAGAAAGATTTGCTTTTGTTCACTGTTCAATGAATCAAAACTTATTTTGACCCTCCGTTTGATGTCCTCAGGCAATATCTTACGGACTTCATCCAAAACTAATTGCCAATAATGGCGATCAGTACTACCAAAAACATTCCCCCCTATGACTTGCAGAGACAGAGGTAAACCCCCGCATACTTTCACAAACATTTCAACCAGATCTTTGAAAGCAGTAGCAGCATATGGTTGGTGGAATGCGTTCCAACAGAAGAGCTCTCTGCTATGCTCTACACTCATTTCTTTCAACTTATAGCGACAAGTAATTCTGGCACGTATTAGCACCCTCTCATCACGTGTTGTGACGATTACCAAACTGCCAGAATTCAGGGCATCTCTAGCTAACAGAGCATCTAGTTGGTCCTTGTGATCAACATCATCTAGAACAATAAGCAAGCGCGAAAAACTAATCCTTCGAAGCTGAGACTTGAGATGACTCTTTCCTTCTTCTGTGCTATGAAATTTTGCGGAATCTTCGAGGCAGAGCAGATCCTTGAGAAGCTTAGTTTGCAGAGAAGACAATTCATCTTTGACAGATGCTTCTCGCACGCCAAATAGGAAACTTGACCTATCATATTCGCAATGCTTACGGTTGAATACTTCTTTGGCCAAAGTTGTCTTTCCAGATCCCCCCATTCCGAAGATGCCGATTATCTTCACTGCGTCCTCCCTCACCTTCATGCAACACCTTTCAAAGTCTTCCACAAGTTCATCAAGTCCTACTGGATTTTCTGCAACATCTAGAGGTCTTGTCTTTTCTATCTCTTTATGCACAGCAAGCACAACATTTTCGCACAGCTTACTCTGATCACTGAAAATGTAAAACGAAGGAAAGAAAGAACTTCGATTAGAAATATGTTCTGCTCTATTGAAGACTATCTGTTCTTCGGATAAATTGTTAACCAAAACAAGAATAATGAATAAAAGTCAATGAAAAGCATATAGAAAAGTCTTACCTATTATGCTTTCTGAATTCGTAGCCGTTAATGAATGAAACAGTGTAGAGAGCTTCTTTCCATTCTTTAAGCTTGTTCAAGTACCTGCCTTTCTGTTCATATTGAACAAATGCATAAGAGTACACTCCATTTTCTATGTGGCGGAGCTCAGAAGGTGCGACATCATAGAAGACAGGAATAATCTTAGCCTTAGTATGTAACATGAGAGCCAGCTCAGCTAAACACCATGGGGATTCTGCATATCTTTTTGAAAAGATGGCAATTTGAACTGAAGCAGAACAGATGGCGTTCTTTATGGCAGAAGGAAATGAATCTCCCAGTTCCATCTCATGAGAATCAAGAAATGTTTTGTATCCCAACTGGAGGAGAGAATAGTACAGTTCAAGAGCTAGAGTTCTTTTCACATCGGGGCCACGATGGTTAATAAATACATCAAACAGTTTTGCAGATACACACAACTTTGTCCTCTGGCAAGGAGGTCCAATTTCAGTGAAAGGATCGTATTCCACAATCTCTTGTTGAGATGATGAGCAAGATGCCATGTTTGGTTATAAACAATTCATAATTGGGGTGCTAACATGCCAATATTACGAAATAACCAGAGGCCACAAGACCGACAACACTCCAAACACCATAGCTACAAAACCGAACCAAGAGAAAACAATGAGATCGCTCTCAGAGGTAGAAAGGATGAACAGCATATGGAAAGTAAAGATTGTTAATCCTCCTCAAGCAGCCCTATAAACAGGAGGAAAACACCCCAGCACTACTGGCGGCAAGGGAAATCGATCAAAGTATGAGGACAAAGGAACGTCCTATAATACATTATTCACACTAGGAGACAAGCACGAAAGTTTAATCTGTTCTTGTAGTTATTCATAATTTATATCGCCTACTTCAGTTTTTTAAGAACTAGTGGCTGAGAAACCTATGCCCGGTATTTAAAGAACGTAGTAAAAAGAAATTTGTTAAGGACCTTATACCGAGGACGTGTCTTTTTTAATAAATAACAGATTATAACATTGATAAAAACATGAACTACATGGCTTTTGAAGGGGTGAATGGTTTGGAATTCTAAACCTAACCCAGAATTTGAAAGCAGAATAAGATTCAAATGTTTTTGTACTGTTCAGATTGAATAAGAAACAATCAGTTGTTACCTTCATTTAGGTGATCAAGATATTGATGGAAAGCTAGTTCTATGTAATTTATAATGGTGTGGCTATCAGCGTTATATTTTTCTACAAGATGCATTTTATAACCTTTCAAAGTTAATCTCACAACATTTAACAAGATATTTTATTTTTTTAGGATTCTTGTAGTATTAGAAAGGACTTTCAAGTTATTTCACGACTATTTATGCACCTTTCCTAGAATTTTATGTAGGTATATATACTTTATTCAATTTTTTTATTTTCACATTTTGATGAATTTATTAGATATTTTGACTCTTGAAAATTATATACTTGCATGAGATGACTTATTTTGGCTATTTTATATGCTTTACTAGTGTTTTTTCTATTTGGGATTTTTAAAACTATTTTTAAAGATTTTTTTCTATTTTAGGTATTTCACACATCTTGTTGTTCCCTTTCCTACTCGCATTATATTATAATGTGTCATGGGCAGGGGAGAGGGGGGAGAGGGGGAGTGGGGGCTTATGTAGTTCCTTTTCTTTTACCTTCACACATTTGTCAAAGTGAGTGTCCTTTTCACAATAAAATTGAATCCTATTGACTTTTGCTTCATACATTTGCGCCTTGTTTTTTGCACAACTTTTAGTTGTAAATACATTATTCCACACATTGAAATGTTTCTTGTCCTTCTTGCACTACTTGGTGACACATTATATTATTGAGCCTATCATGCCTCTCCTTTTTCAACATTATGGGAGGTTTCTACTATTGGTGTTAATTCTTTGGTTTCCTCTTCACATGATCTATGTATCTACTATTTGTTCCTATATAGTAGGTGGATGTAGTAGTTGCTTACTCATGCATTTCAGTGAGATAGTACATTTACCATATGGACTCTCTTACATTCTTATTTGTGGAGGTAATCTTCTATTTTCACTTGATTAGCACTCTTCAAACAATTAGTACTTATATTTTTTACTTGCATCTTGCATGTTTGAGTAGTGTCATTGGGGTCGCTACTGTAGATTCATGTGCTTTTATATCATCAATTGTGAGATTTTTGTCTCTTTCTCTATTTGATCACTTTTTGAGTTATACATTTGGGGCCACTCATGTAAATTCTTCTCTTATTGATATTGATCATTTATCTATAGATTCTTCATTTTTTAGCTATGTTCTTCATGTTCCTATTTTTTATGGGATGTTGGTCTAGAGAATTTATCCAAGACATTGGTCTAGAGAAATCTTAGTTCTTCATTCACCTTTCTCTCTTTTTAGAAATGAGTTCCCTCTTGATATTTTCTCTTTTTGTCTAGTTATGAGAGATTAGGTTGTTGTTACATAGGTACCTTATCAAGCCTTGTTTTTGGGACCCATTCATACATTATTTTCCTTTTATGTATTCACTTTTAGAGTTTTTTAGCTTCTTATTAAGTTACAGTTAAAGGTCCAATGTTAGAGTAAGAATTTATTAACTAATAATTAATTAATATTTAATTAATTACTAGGTTAATTTCACTTTATGTAATTAAGC
The DNA here is from genome assembly GCA_007258455.2 of Sequoia sempervirens. Classification (NCBI taxonomy): domain Eukaryota; kingdom Viridiplantae; phylum Streptophyta; class Pinopsida; order Cupressales; family Cupressaceae; genus Sequoia; species Sequoia sempervirens. Next base: position 78,131 of record VDFB02129814.1, read on the forward strand.
TAATCTTTGGAGTGTTTTTCTCTTTTATTAAATTGATCTATTATTAGATCTCTATGTCCCATCACATAGGATGTTGAAACTTGTCATGATCTAATTATTTATCATTTAGGTTTTTCTCTTACAAGCATTCTCCTTCTATCTATTATTCAATTTTGTATTTTTTTTTTAAGAAATAGAAAATCATTGCTCATCTAGAATGTGTTCTTATTTGTTGTTTTGATCCTTCTTTGTTAGCGTTTTTACAATTTCAGTATGTACCTCATAGATGACATAGTGTCAAAAAGGTTAAGTTATCATGTAGATTTATGAGTCATACAATTGTGAAATTTGATCCACATAGTATAGATTATTTCACAAGAAATATTGTTTACAATGATAGAGATTAGAATATTGATGTTTAATATCTCTTTGTGAGGGAGATGGTTGAGAGATAGAATGTCCAAATATAGAAAATGTACATATAGTTGCATACTTATAAATATTTTTAAAAGCATATAAGTATTGCCAAATTTTGTGTTTACAACATCAATTATATGGCCACCTTGCATAATACACTTTACTTGCATATGGTGCCATCTTGTTTGTTCATGAGCTCCAAGCATACAAATTTTTGCTTGTCTCATGAAGCTCGAAAAATCATTATTTTCTAGTGCCTTATCAAAGTTATTAGGAGGTATAACTTTGGTATGGTTTGACGGGAAGCTGAACGAGGGCATGACTTTCCCTTAGCCACTAGTGTGTGTGTGTGTGTGTGAGAGAGAGAGAGAGAGAGAGAGCGTATATCGACCGTATGTGTCTCATCTTCTTGGATTACTCACCTAGCGAACAACTTGAATTTTTGTTGCCTCAGAGTGAGCTTGCATTTTTGGACAAATAACCTATATCTGATCCACATTATGTTGGACAAATGGTCGCAGCTTGATCCACCTTTTTAATTTTTCTTATTTTTGTTTCTCTTTCTTTTAGTTATTGACATTGCATGATTGTGTATCTTGATGCTACATATTATACACCTTTGTGTGTGTGCTTTTGTGCTTATTTTGGTTTGACATAAGATCTTGGATTTTGGGGGCTTGACCACCTCCTTGATGTTTGTTATCCTAGACCACCTGCAATGGTATGCTCAAATCCCTCTTGAATTTCTACTTTAGTGTGTGTTTGAAGCAATTTCATCCTCTCACTAAAGTGGGGGCTAGATGTAATGAAGAAAATTGACTCCCCCTTCTTGGAAATGGTACAATTTTGCTTAATTTGGGAAGAATTAATCATAAATTGGAATTAATATCACCTTGATCTATTGTTGTGGTGAGTTTTACACATCCACATTAGGTTTTGGGCCCTTATGAACTAATGAACATAAATGGTGCCTTTTTAAATTGTTCTTTCACACTTTTCTAAGGTTTTATTAATAAATTAAACCTAATAATTTTTTTTAAAAACCTAATCATGCCTTATTTGAAGTGTTGTAAAGTGTTGTATAACACTTTCACACTTTTCTAAGGTTATCATTAATAATTGGACCAATGTATGCTTTTATTGGCCTTATTTTGCATCCACAAGCCTCATTTAATGCATCTTTTTAAGGATAATATTGACATAAATCAATATCCATTCATAATTTAGGTGTTTTCAAGTTGTATAGCCCAGATTTAGTGATATGGGACTCATTCGCCACCTTGGGTGAATGAGTCCCACCTAGGTTTTTGGGTCTCGAACCTAGTTTCACACCTTTCTAAGCATTCTTTAAAATGGTATTATGCCTAATGGGACATTTTCCACCTTGGGTGAATGAGTCACATGTGGCCCAAAATCAAAATTAATTCAAATTTTGGCAGGATTTTATCCTCCTAGATCTAATGTCAGCTTGTAGTGTTGCAATTTCAATAATTATTGCATAATTAAGTATAAATACAAGGTTCTTTCACTCATTTTCACCTAAGAATTTTTTGAGAGCATTACTATAGCAAGTTTAAGTTCACAAGAGCATTCAAAGGAAGAATTTTTCATCAATTGTTGTAGCAATTCAAGATCCATCATCATGTCAAGAACATCAAGCATCAAGCATGCTATTGAGCTAGTGTTGTGATGTTGCATTCAAGATCCAAGGTCAAGCATTGTTCTACACCTATTGTCAAGGCCAAGATCTACATGCTTCATGGCCATTTCATGCTAGATTGTTTATTTGTATTACAAGATATCATTTAAGGTATTGTTACTCATGTTTGATGTCCTATATTGCATGTTTCATATTCAATTTTTGTTATTTCATCATTTGGTTTAATTACCTAAAAGGGGTTTGAATAAGGCAAACCCCTATTCATTAACAATCAACAAGTTTTTCTCCTCTTTACATTTGTGATTGTAGGTTTATATATTGAAGAAAATTGGATTTGAGGCCTTCAAAATTACCAAAATGAAAAATTTGCAAATGTTATCAAAGTTCTCATGAAAAGTTATCAAGACTCACGGAAAACCAAATCTAGGAAAAAATATCGATCCAATTTGCATGAAACTAGAGGGAAAGTGCTTATTTTATCCATCTTCAGAGGCTTGCAAAGTTTCAATTCAAGATTCTTCTCCTAGGACACTTCATGACAAAATGGGACTAATCCCCCAGTTCTGGTGAATGAGTCCCACTATAGGCATTTTTCAAAGATTTTACAAATTTGGATACCCATTTTCGAGAAACTTGTTCTTGTACAAAAACCTAGATCTAGGATTGATTTTCCCATCTTGGTGAATGAGTCCCAATAGACCTAAATTTTAGGTTATTCAATATTTCAAGTCTCCATTCAAGTTCTTTTAGGTTTACAGGTACTCCTATGTACATTTCCAATTTTTTGTTCTAATTTATTTGCATTTATAGGTCATGTATTCAAGTTTCATGCATCACTTAGTTTTGTCATTAAACCTTGTGTTTCATACATTTTTTGAAGCCCTAGCATGGTGGTGAACCCCTCTTGTAATCTAAAATCATACCCTAGGATACCCTTCTAGCAGATCTCTTGCCTCTATTCCACTCTTGCAGTGAGATCTCTAGGGTTTTCTTGAGTGAAACTTGAGAGAAATAGGTCTAAGTCTTCAAACACCTATTTTATGTTCCACCTCCCAAGAGGTGGAACACCTATTTTCGTTATTTCACTATTCTAACACAATTGGATAGAATCGCCTTTACATTCTCATACATCTTAGACTTAGAAACACTTAAGATTAGGATTGCACACACAATTACATGTTTTAGATTTCCATTCATCATCAAAGGTTTAATTACCAACAAGGGGTTTGATTAAGGCAAACCCCTATCCACGAAAAAGCTACCAAATTTGTCTTGAATCTTATTGGCATATCCAGCTCCAAAAATAGGAAATTCAAAGTGCAAAGAAGAAGAGGAGACATGTAAGTTATAGATCAAATTCAGAGATTTCTAGAAGGACCTAGCAAGACCCATTCGCCTTTAGTAGTGAATGAGTCCCTGTTAGGGATTGAATGGTGGCAGGCTTTACACTGTACAAGCTTCTGTTTTAGGTTCATAGCTCCCCGATCAAGCCTACTAGGACCCATTCACCTTTGGTGGTGAATGAGTCCTTGTTAGCAATAAAAAAAAGTCAAATTTGGTTAGGTGCACAACATTATCTCCTTGCTTTTCTAGAAAATTTACAGTTTCTTTTTTTTTGTGTTAGATTTATGCATTACATATGTGTAAGACTTAGAATTAGGTTTTACATGTTGGTTTAATTCCTTCTCCTCAAATTGCGATTTAGCCCACCACCTTGTCCTTGCAAAAAGGAAAGATTACAAGATCCCTAAATCTTGACTTAATTCACCTCTTAGGTTGATAGTTATTTCAAGATTCTTGGATCTCATCTTTTGAATGAAACCATAACTAGACAAAGGGGGCCAGACTTCACATCCTTCTCCCTTTCTCTATGTTTCAGCTTTCATAGCTTGATCTCATCTTAATCAATCGTCATACTCCCATCAAACATGTATGCTAGCTATAGATCATCTAGATATTTCAATAGAATCGATTTGAGGCCATAGTGGCATTAACAATCCACATATGACCTGCACAATATGTTGCGCCTTATTCTTTATTTCTATATTACGCATCTCTATTTCGTCTCTAAAGACCATGTTTTCTCCTTCTCACGGTTTCTTGCACTTGTGCTATTATGATTAAATTTTACTTAGGGAAACGCTACTTCATTCAAACTTTAAACATTTCTGCTGCCACAGGAATCACGGCTACAGAAAAAATCATGACTCAAATGCAACACTGCCACTCCTTTCGTGCAGACCCAAATGCCATCACAGAGATTGTTGTCACTATCAGCTAAGTTTCTATGCCATCCCTTTTCCTTCTCCAGCATTCAATTGTAATTTAACTTGATCTGCAAATCCTACACTTCTTGCATCTTCTACATCGATGCTTATCAACCTCTCGATAATATATAAACTTTTAACACAGGCACAGATGCTCTGATACCATATGAAGTGAATATTGTATTTGAATATTGATTGTCTGAATTTAATTGATTGATTATTTGTATGAAACGAAAAAAATTATAGATGATGGTGGGTATAACCACCTGTAACCATCCTGTAACCACCTGTAACAATGTTGATGTGGATGGATGTGGGCTTAACTAATTAGTTATCAATGTAATATTACCAACATGCATTTGAGATCACTGTATAAATATTTAAGATCATATAAGGAGAACATAAGAATCAATATATCTACTTGGTGTATCTTCCAATATGTTTAACAATCATTAAATTAAACAAAGGATTTGGCTAAGACAAAAAGTAGGCAAGCAAGTGACCTCCCATGTCTAATATACCAGTAGCTTAATGGCACCAATGTACATAAATTATTCTATGTAAACAAGGTGAGTAGATACATAAATATCTAAAATGTCAAAATCAAGGCCACAATCAAAGGTTAGAACCTTGGATTCAAGGTAAAAACTATAAGTGCAAAGATTAGTTTCATAGCTACAAGATTAATCAAGAGAAATTTCATGTCTATCTATAATTTTTCGAAGATCTATTATCTTATATTTAGCAATATAAATTATATTTAAATTACTAAGTTTGAATCACAACTACGAATTGCTTGATCACAAACAAAGCTAGGCCCTCAAAGACATTCATTGTCATTTGCGAAGAGCATGTTTATTTAATGTTTTTTACTTGAATTCTTAGTCTAAGGTAGCACTACTTTTATCTATATACTAGATTTTATCTATATACTAGTATGTAAATGAGTTTTAGGGTTTAGAGTTTAAATTTTAGGGTTTGGGGTTTAAATTTTAGGTTTTAGGGTTTAATTGTTTTTGGTTTATAAATTTCACCATATTTCATTTTTAAAATTTGAAGAAATGTTACCATTTACAATAAATTGGGAAATCGTTTGAACCTCCCTTGTTCCTCCTCTCTGTAGAAATTATGAGCTTCCAGACCTGATAGAAACAAAAAATCTTGCATAAGTTGTGTGCTTAGTATTTTGTCACCATATGAAAGAACTATCACCTGAAAACATATTTTTCAATTAATATAACTTATAGAGAAACAATAAAATAATTATCCATTAAAGGTATTATTTTATTTATTTTTAATCAATGAAGACCTTTGAATGAAGATGATCTTCCCTTGAAGGTCAATATTCAATCAAAGTTCTTTGCAAAAAGATGTTCAAGCAAATGACATTTGTTTGAAGAAATATTTTTGAACAAAGATAGTTCAAAAAATATTTTCCACTTCCTTCCAAAAATTTTATGTCCCAAAAATTTTATGTCCCAAGTTTGTGACACAATATTGTGGGATTACCTTGATTAATAGAAAATTAGTTGAACAATAATGAAAACCAAAGAAAAAACATAGACATAAATAATAAGGAGAGATAATTTTTATATATTATTTTCTTTTTAAATAGACTATGAAATGCCAAGTTGCATAGTCTCATTGAGCTCAACAAATTGAATATGAAAGATAACTCTTACCTTAAATGCTTGTATATCCAAAAGATAATTTTATTTATATTAGAATTCTTCTATAGAATACAAGCTAAATATTTATACTATTTATTTTAAAATAAAAATTATACAAGATCTATAAAACTAATAAATTATATGTAAGAAGTTCATATAGTATAGCTAAAAATCGAATCCTAGATTATATTCAAGATGGAATCTAGGCAAGTACTTCATTCTTCAAGCTTTTATTTTAATTTGAGTTGCGTTATAATTTTATTATCATTAAAAAAAACCAATTGATCCACCTACTCCGTATGGTACTATATTTAACCAATAACTTGAAACAAAAACATGTGTTGCTTTTGGAAATATTTTTGGAAATATTTTTCAGAATCATTACAAGACCACATGTTTTACGGATTGTGGCATGTCTTTCAAGAAATTTTCCTTTACCATGGACTTCATAACTTGATGATGTATTCTCATTTAGACAATGACAAAATAGAAAAAAATTTAAGACTATCTCTTGAAATGGTGCACATGTCATTGATTATAAAAAAAATAAATGATTTTGCAACTTTGTGACTACAACTTACAACTTCTACCTTTAAAATTGGGATCCACCTTGTCCATCATGACATTTATTAGAAAATTCAACTAAAGAAGGTTATGGTATTTTGAACATTGGTACTAATGTAACACCTATCCAAAGGTACAAGTACTTTTACTTTTAACATTTTAATTTAAGTCTTTATAGAATGCTATAAACAAGCACTTGCACCTGGAGGAGGTGCAAGGAATACAGCGATAGTATTTGGTACCACCTATCCAAAAGTACAAGTACTTTTACTTTTAACATTTTAATTTAAGTCTTTATAGAATACTATAAACAACCACTTGCACCTGGAGGAGGTGCAAGGAATACACTGATAGTATTACATAATTTCCTGACATTTATTAGAAAATTCTACTAGAGAAGGTTATGGTATTTTGAACATTGGTACCAATGTAACACCTATCCAAAAGTACAAGTACTTTTACTCTTAACATTTTAATTTAAGTCTTTATAGAATGCTATAAACAAGCACTTGCACCCGGAGGAGGTGCAAGGAATACACCGATAGTATTTGGTACCACCTATCCAAAAGTACAAATACTTTTACTTTTAACATTTTAATTAAGTCTTTATAGAATACTATAAACAAGCACTTGCACCCGGAGGAGGTGCAAGGAATACACCGATAGTATTATATAATTTCCTAACATTTATTAGAAAATTCTACTAGAGAAGGTTATGGTATTTTGAACATTGGTACCAATGTAACACCTATCCAAAAGTACAAGTACTTTTACTTTTTAACATTTTAATTTAAGTCTTTATAGAATGCTATAAACAAGCACTTGCACCTCAAGACATTTTAATTTAAGTCTTTATAGAATGCTATAAACAAGCACTTGCACCCGGAGGAGGTGCAAGGAATACACCGATAGTATTATATAATTTCCTGATATTATTGACCGTTTCTTTCCAAAAGATTCTCTTGAATACAGAGGTACAAAACAAGGAGGAGGCGGAATAAAATTACATATATAAAGCATTTTTCTTTGCAGAAGATTCTCTTGAATACAGGGGTACAAAATAAGGAGGAGGCGGAATCAAATTACATATATAAAGCATAGTTTCTCTTCAAGCTTTGAAACATGAGAAGAAGTGTTTCATAGAGATTGAACTGATGAAGTCAGATATAAAGACAATGGTAATCCTCTGTACACAGTACATTTCTATGAAATAACATATAAACACAATGGTAGTCCTCTGTACACAGTACATTTCTGCTTTATCCATGCGGGCTTCTCACAATGATTTTCTTTGGGCAACTAGACACAACAGTGTCTGAGTAATCCCTGTCAAACTTTCAGGAGGTCTGTTTCTCATTTCATATCTAGGTGGAGAAGGGCTAGAGAGTTGTGTTGTTTTGGTGGGTGGAATGTGGAATGTCTGGGTAGTTGCAGAAATCAAACCAAGCAAGTAAACCAATAAAAGTGAGTAATCACATTGTATTTTAGAGTTATTTTCTGTCTGCACATTGAAAAATAGTATGATTGGTGTTTCGTCCCATATCAAAACACAAAATAAAAGACTCGTTTTGTTTCAATTTTCCCCTTCTTGTGGAATGAAAAAAATATCTTTTGCAATTTCCTGTGTAATGTTTTACTTTTCATCAATTTGTCAAATATTATAAGTTTGGTCCAAGTCCCAGTCAGCTGGGAGTGTTGGTCTCCCAACTCTGAGCAAAGTACAAATATCCCTGCTATGCTTTGGAAGAGTATAGACATCAATTGGTGATCATACACTCCATTATATAGTGGAAACTGCAGAATTCATCCCATATCAAAACAAAAAATAAAAAACTCGTTTGTTTCAATTTTCCCCACCTTGTGTTGGTCTCCCAACTCTGAGCAAAGTACAAATCTCCCTGCTATGCTTTGCAACATATTTCATAGTCAACAAAACCTTGAAGAAATATGCTGTACAATATAGGAAAATTGTCAACATCGTGCTCTCAACGATGGCGGTGGGACAAAACGGGTAAAGTTTGTAGGAAAAATATTACGACCCTACAGCTTTTACAAAACCCCAAAGAATAAAGCATATACTATCAGGAGTGTAATCAAAAGAATAAAGTGAAAGTTGATGCAAAGAATTTTGAAAGTAATAATGTATACCTGTATTGATGTAGTCGCAATGGGTCACAGGGCTACAAATTAAAAGCTTGATATGCTAACGATAGGGGTGGATCAAATCGGTCACCGTGACATGCCATTTCCCAAAACACAAGGTTTTCCACAAGGATAGCTTACCACTTTATTCACAGTCAAAACAAGGAGTTTTTAATATATAAAGCATCACCAAGAAATTCAAAACATAGTCATGGAAAGGGAATAAATGCGAGCAAGCTAGTAGAATGCCAACACAGCCCAAAAAGGAAACCATTAACGCAAAGAACTGAAATGACTAAAATAATAAAATTCAATCAATTAAGCACTTGCAATCACTAAGAGAAATATACAAGACAAGAAAACTCAAAGTAGATCTTAGAAAATAAAACAGGGGGGACATGAATTTGAAGAACTTGTATGTGTTGTGGTAACAAGCCACAAAAAATAATAGGCTGATGAAGTAATATGTAAACACAATGCTAATCCTCTGTATAGGGATTTTATTTAGGCAGCTAAACACAGCAATTGATATCTGCTTTTCTGCTGGGTGGAATTTGGAATGTCCGAGCGATTTCATAACTATCTCGGTAACACTCATTTACTTTGGGGTTCAATGTGGTACTTCAAGTTATCATTGGATTTTTAAGTTAATGGGTGGACTAAAATGTATCGTCATTTCCTTTCTGTTAGAAATTCCATTTAGCCCTTTTCTTCCATAAAGTTTTTACTCCTTTAGTCCCTTTTAATGAAAGACCTGCCACTCTCATAAGTGAAGGGAAACACACTTCAGCTTTCCTGAATCTTGTTTCCATCCATCAGGTGGAAATTTGATACTATTTAAGGGACAAAAATCTGGGATAACAGCAAATAGTGTCTCTATTGGCAGGTTGATTAGTGTGAAAATAATTTGGCATAACAGTAAATAATGTCTCTATTGGCAAGTTGATTAGTGTGAACTAATAACCATACATTTTGTTCTTACAGACTCGTGAGACAAACTTAGCTACACTAAAAAAAATTCATCCCATATCCAAACACAAAATAAAAAACTTGTTTTGTTTCAATTTTCCCCATCCAGTCAAAGTAAGAGCTGATAACAATTTAGGGAAAACAAAAACAGATAGCCTAGTGTTATTGGGTGGACTTGAAATTATACTCTTGTGGAATAAAGAAAATAACATCTTTTAAATTATATTCTTGTGGAATGAAAAAATAACATCTTTTTGCAATTTCCTATGTTGATGTTTGGCTACTTATGTAATATAATTAATATGTATTTGTGGCTACTGAAAAGCTTCAGTATATTTATGGAGCTCCTTTACCGGGTCACTTTTATGCAGACCTTTGCTATGCAGGTTTTATTCATCCCGCTCAGCTTTGAAGTCTTAATGAGTTTTGTACTCTGCTTGATTTTTAGAAAACATCCATGTGGTTCCTATTTTGTCCTGTGATGTTATTTCTCGGTTCTTAACAACAACCTTATGAGACATTGTCTAAAGATTTGTACTCAATCCGGTGAACTTTAACATGAAAAACTTTATCATTTCCTATTTATTTGTATCACTTGAATTGTGTTACATTACAAATGATAAAAAGTATATTATGGATTTCACATCAATAATTTCCCCTGAGAAGACTCTAAATCTGTGTTATATTGTGGGATGCTATTGACAATTTCTATCTGTTAACAGACTTAAACTTATAATGGGTTCATAAGTGTGCATTATAGAGACCCTTCCATTTCCAACAAGCAACTAATGTCAGTTGTAATAGAGACAACCCTTACCACATAATTGACATTAGTTTTGCATAAGAATGTATTGAATGATTTTTTAATGCAAACTAAGGTGCACATTCTGTAAACTAAAGTTTATGTTGATCAATAGTGATGCCTCTCATTTTAATTTTTTGTGTTATTCACTATACCTTTACGATTGCTGCCATTTGCAATAAAGACTAACATCTACTAACCTTTTCAAAATCCATTGATTGCTGCCATTTGCAATAAAGACTAACATTTACTAACCTTTTCAAAATCCATTGATTGCTGCCATTTGCAATAAAAACTTAACATTTACTAACCTATTCAAAATCCATTTCGTGGTTTTGCATAAAAACGTATTGAAGGGTAGGGAAGAGACTCTGATGGCTGTATTGGGTCAAATGAGGTTAATGATATGACCACGAAAAATGATATGTAAGATGGGAAATATTCAATGAAAGGGGATTCTCACATGGAATATTGCAAGCAATATATTGAATCATCAGAAGTGGTTGAAGAGAGCTATTAGTTAATGTTATCCAAGTAGATACACTAAAAGCATTTCAGGCATCTAAATTTGGAGAATATGTACATGGTTTATTGTGTCTCTGTATGCTAAAAATCTCAATACTTAATGTGGAATACAATCTCATACTCTTAAGAAATGTTTTAGATAAAAATTATGGGGAAGGATTTAATCTCAAGGCTTGTTTCTTTTACCAGCCATCAGGAAAATAAAGTTGACTACATGATTTTCTATCTTTTTTTACTTATCCATTTTTCCACCTAAATGAAAATGTGTAATAAGTACTCTTAGTTGCTAATGAATTCTTGATACTCAGGTAAAAACTAATAGAGATATATTGTTTCTTGAAAATGAGAAGATATGATTTCAAAATGGAAGGTTGACTCAAGGAAACATGTTTAGAACATGCACATTGGTAGCTCTCTACATTAAAAAATTCCTTTTGCTCTTGTCGGCCTCTTTTACACCGATAACACTATTTTTACTGGGTCCTTTTGGCTGTCTTTGCAAACAAGAGATGGACGACAGGATTTCATGCAATTCATTATATACGGATACAGATTAGCAAATGAGGGTGATGGTGAAGTTGCATTTTATTTTATTAACTGTTGCATGCTCTTTACATAGTTCGATTGCTATATGAATGAAAACATGCTATTATTGCCAAACAAAATAAAACTTGAACCCTAATATTGTAAACCATACATTTTTCCTACAAATGTGAAGAAATTTAGTAACATATTTGTTAGTTTAAATCACTATTCTTTGTAATAATCCATCCACACGACCTTTGTAATTTAAACAAGAGTTGATTTTTTATTTATAGAGGCACAATTAAAGAGACTTATACATAGTCTATAGATCATTCAGTGAGAACATGTTTTTCATCTGATTTTTCAATGCTATTATGTGCCCACCATTTTAATATGGTATCAAATAGGGAGAGCCAAGAGGGGAGACAATATCAAGAAAAGTAAGAGGAGGAAGTAGAGAGCAGAGGTGCACACTATCAAAGATAAAGGGTGCGAGTTGTAAAGAACTGCAACCAATAGCAAGAAGGCTGACACAGAAATAAGGAAAGCATAGAGATGCTGGCAGAGAAATGAAACAAGTTCTCCCATTTTCTCTCACGTAGACTCAAACATAGCTTCAGTTGGATGTAAAACAAACACAACACCGCTAGAGACAGTGAAAGAATTGGCAGCCATAAACATCATGCCAAGCTCCCAGGATAAGACCGTATTATAGGTTAATGCGTGAATCAACCAGAGTGATACCTCTTTTACTCAAGAAATGGTAACACTTACGAGGTTTTCAATTCTACTGCACAAAGCACAAACATGAAATTCCCCACCCATGGATATTGTATTGGTATCCCTGCACCACCCATAAACAAGGGTGGTGTATATGACTGTATCAGACATAAACCTATCCCTTAAATCTTCAAAAAATCCCTGGGCTTCCTCAACATGGTTTTTTTTACAGAGCTCACTAAGAATGAGTCTAAATTTTTCGGTTTGGTACAACTGCACATCATTGAGCTTCTTGAGCCATAACCAGAACACTAATGCATGAGCATCTAATATACCACCCATGTAAGTAATGTTTTTTTATCCATATAAAAAACTAAATTTAATTATCTATCGATATGAAGAATGGTCCAACCACTTCTTCAATCCACCATTACTCTAAAGGTTTTCAATCCACCATTACTCTACAAATATCTTGACCATTATTGTTCTACTTGTAACGGTTTACACAATCATGCCTGCTCAAAAGTTACCAAATACAAATCAAGCATTTGAGTACAAGAAAGGAAGCTTTATCATATTGCAAATATCATTATTAAATACCTCAAAAGGCTATGATACAACCCTAAAATTACCCTGCAGTGTATAAAATAACTTGATAATTCTAAAAATAGATGTGATTGTACACAATGGGGAAAACAAAGACATGATCAAAGAAGGGCTTTGCGTTCCTGTGATCTTTTGATGTACCAAAGATCTACAAAGAAAGAGTACAAATGTTAGCATATAAAATTTTTCTCACTAATAGTGACACCAAAGTTATAACTGCATAACAATGACAAATCTGAAAGGTTTTGATAGTCAATAAATAGTAAGAGACTTGTAGGGGGAATCTGAATTAGGAGGCATGAAACATTTGGGTTTGTTAGAATTGTCTTTTCTACATTGGATTTTTTATTTACATATATTCTGTTATATGCATATTCTTTTGCAGCTGGACAACAAGCTCTTCCATAAGAAATATCAAAGGTATAGAAGATTGAATTGTATTTTTGGAAGGTATATCTTATTTTCCAAAATATTTCTTTACACTTTGTTGCAGACATGATATGAAAATGAAGTAGATATACAGTATTCCATAGGTTCAGATGGGATTTGCTCAAGTGGTAAAAATATGAGGGCTTCTATCAACGTTTGAGCTCACGAGACTTTGATAAGTTTTAAAATTGTGTGAAACACCACATTCAACTTGTGGTCGCCAAATACCCCAAAAGACAAGGCTGGAAGATGCTGATAATTTCAAAATTATGCTGATGGCGGTGAGCCAAAATGGGCAGAGTTTGCAGAAAAACTATTATGAAACCCTACCAAAGCAATTTTTTTTTTAAATGAGACGAACCCAAACCAATCTCCCTACAGCTACTACTTCAATCTATTCACAGTAAACGAAAAGTAGATCTACATATATCGGGGTTTTAGGCAACAAATTTCCAAAACCTTACCTGGAGATTCGGCACAAATTGCATCGTGCAACTTGCAGAAGGACGAGGATTTAGACTTTCCGGCTAAATTGCACTGTTTCATCCATAGGCATTTCAACCTTACTAAGTTCCCAAGCTCACGAGGGATCTCCCTTGAGCTACAGGATTGTCGGAAAGTGTTAATAATTGTCAAGGTAGACAGATTACCTAGAAATGCAGGAAGTACCATTCAACAAGTTAGAATGCAGGAAGAGTACCTCAATCTTCGGCATCATTCCGAATCCAGAAGGTATGTCACCAGAGAAATTGTTGCTGGAAACATCCACAGATAGGAGCTCCTCCAGCTTATATATCTCTTGCGGCAGTGACCCAAGAGGAGGGGATTTTCCTTGCATACCATGTTGCATTTTTCAGGCGTGAAGCGAAGAAGATGGGCTTAGCAGTCTGCACCATTTTTATAGCAAATACGGGCGGTGATGAAGCAGCTCCTATGCAGGTTCAAGCAGCTCCGTAGCAGGTTAAGAGACAATGTGGTGGGTTTACAGATAGCTGCCAGCAGGATTGATTTTACCCCTTCCGCGTTCTGGCATTTTTTCCCGGCGTGGCACAATTTGTGGGGCTGCAATTTTTCCCGGCGTGTGACAATTTTCCAGCGTGTGACAATTTTCCGGCGTGAGACAACTTCCTGGCCGTAAGCTCCCACAAAATATAGCCTATTGGCTAGACAATACTAGGCCCACCTAGCTACGTAGTTGACTCATCCAATAACGTAACAACTTTGATATTTTAGACTAACAAATTTGAGGATTTGTGCCAAGTGTTTGAGATTCTTTAGGTGTAATCATAGCCCTAATTCCTTATGATATTTCCTTGTAAATTTTTATCTATGGGACACATCTATACTCATGCATCAAATTTTTACCGATGATGCATTGGAGAATATACGCTGAAAAATTATTCTCATTATGTTAGCCTTTCACATATGATGTTATCATTAGTGCTAACTAGTGTTGATGTTGAGATTAAAAAATAATTTGAAAGTTGTTAATTTTTTTTACAACTTGTCCATATGAAATGTGAAGATTATTAAACTTACATTTTGTTGAATTCCAATACTAAAGGGGATATTTTAGAGAGAACAAAAAATATTATACTAATATTTTTTTAAGTAGACAAATTAAGAAAAAAAAAAACTCTTATAGATATATCAAAAGACCCCTTAAGGATTTTTTATAGTAATTTTCTTTATTTTTGCATGTATTTTGTTGTTTTTAAAACTATAAAGTAAGTTTATATACTTATATGTTACTTCTAATAATTTTATATTAGTATATATCAAGTAATTTTGATGTATTTATATTTAAAAATAAATATTGATTCTAAATGATTTTTTCTTTCACTTCATATTCTAGTTAAAATAAAAAACAAATAATTTTCTCTTTTGGTTGATTTTATTTCATTTATAACACATCTCTTCTTTTATAATTAAAATCAAATCTTCTTATGATATTGCTATAGGATTCAACCGTGTAGTTTTGAGTCAAACTCATTGACCCATGTTTCATGAGTAGTGGTTCAACAAGAACCCATCTCTCATGATATCGAATGGTCCACTTAGCACTCATTGCATCTAGGTGATGCTCATTGAGGTGAAGCACTGGTCCGTCCCGGGAGGTCACCCATCCCAGTATTGCTCCAGCTCAAGCGCGCTTAACCAGGGAGGTCACTCATTCCATCATGAGAGATGGGTTCTTGTTGAACCACTACTCATGAAACATGGGTCAATGAGTTTGACTCGAAACTACACGGTTGAATCCTGATAGCAATATCATAATTTGACACGCTGTGGAAAAATACCTCCTACTTATCAAATCTTCTATTAAAGCCAAAACTTAATATAATTTAAGGTTTAATTTCATCCAAAAGTCACTCTCAAACTTTAATATTGAGAACCCCAATGAATTGCATTGCAAATGTTATGTTTCTCTTTTGAACCACAAAATAAGAAAATCAACAGGTTAAAATATTTTATATTATTTCGGCGTATGCTATTTCAACAAGACAAAGCTAAAAATTACAATCCGATGTATGTTATCATCTGCCGACCATTGATATTCTTTCAGCCGTCTGATTTTTGTACTTTTCCGTCAACGACTTCGCTCCTGTTCACCGTTGAATGGTCCCTGCAAACTCTGACCTGCGTGTTGTATACGGATATCGTAACATTCATTGCTGTGATATATTTGCTCTTCAGATTTCCCTACAGACCATAATCAAGAAAACTCATCTGCCAGATATGTTGCGGCCCAGTGATATCTTCCATTGCATATCCGTCATGGCTATAAACAATCTTGTTTGTTTTCGTAGTCTTTATTCGCTGTTGAGCAGTTCCGAGAACGCACAGGGTGCCGATGAGGACGATGCGACCTTTCAGAACGAGGACGAGGAGGACGCCGTGGGGATCGGGCTGAGGAAAGATCTTATCAGAGTGGTCGGCAAAGGGCTGCTTGCCCATGTATTGTCCTTGGCTCCGCTGGTTCTCCGAGCAGTGATTCATATAGTATTGTGCATCAGTTTTTGAAGCTGTGTAGAAATGGCGGAAGCTGCAAATGGGGGCTCAAAAGCCTCTGGCGGCGACTAGAAATAAACGTAGAAAGCTTCGCTAAAAGATCGGAAATTTTGTACGGCCACTGGAAAGAGCATAGGCAGAGCTTCTGTGCAAGGCGATAATGGTTTCTGCCCCTCCGCCGTCTGAAGATTTGCGATATTTGAAGTTGTTGGCATTAAATATATATGGCTTTTAGGGTACGAGTTTATTTGAGACCGTAATGTTGTTCACAAGCAGCCAGATACACTTTCTATGCAGCCAAAAAAAGTTGGCTGTACACCTGCCAACTGCATATACTCGAAAGTTTCTAAAGCCTTCTCAACAATTCCATTTTTCACATATCCTGCAATCATTACAGTCCATGAGATGAGATCTTTTTCAGGTATTCTGTCAAACAGTTCACGTGCCTTGTTAATACTTCCAGTTTTTGCATGCATGTCTACTAAGGCAGTTGCTATTATAATATCTGACAAACTTCCTCTATCCTTTATGCTTCGATGGATGTACATACTGTTCCAAAGCTCCAATTTTGGCATGGCCAGGGAGGATACTAGCAAAGGTTGCGGAATTTGACCTTAAACCTGACGATTACAGTCGATGGGACCACATCTCTTTGAGGCATCTTGTCAAACACTTCGCGTGCCTCATCTATGCTTCCACATTTTGCATACATGTCTACCAGGGCAGTTGCAAATACATCTGACAAAATTGTTCTATCTTTTGTGCTTTGATGGATGTCCATACCCTGTACCAAAGCCCCCATTTTGCACAAGGCAAAAATTTGAGAGCGTAAAACCAGAGCGTCCACAGGGCAGAAACAATTACAACAGATTGAAGGGTTTTGAGGTTTGCGAGGGACAGAGATGGAAAATGAAGCTGCTGGACAATGCTTGTAGAGGATCAGCGCACATTTGGTGATGCCCGTGACATCGTGGCGTATGTTACAGTCTCCCCTATGAAGATTTTAGTTTAATGGGCTGGCCTTGATTTGCAGTAACCACTGTAGACAAGTAACCTCAAAATCTGTTGTCAAGCATGATCTCTTTGTCTTTCACTTTGATTATATAAATCTGCATAATTGTGCAAGAATTAATGTTTCAAAGGTGATTTTTTTCGTGTTTATGCAATTAGCATGATGCTTCAAAAGACATAGCTGTCTAGGATCTAGGCTTGCAAATTGCAATAGTTTAATCTGACATTTGTGCATAACCTGCACAAACCTTTTCATTCTTATTACTGCAATGATGTTGTCCATGAAAATAATTCTATGCTGTTAAGAAACCTATATATTAGCTCTATCTTTGACCCATTTTTATATTCCTTGCAGTCTTATGTTGGGGATCTCATGACCTTTGCACGATCATTGGACTTTAGATCCACTGTCAGTCAGAAGCTTGATAGGTTTTTAATTTGTCATCTCATATTGTCGATAAGTAATCCTTTAGTCTCACATTTACAACTGTTATGATGTACTAGTGTTTGCGAGATTAGAAAAACATGAATCAAAGATATCATAACTGCAAATCCTGCAAATGTAGAACATATTCTGAAAACCAGGTTTAAAAATCAGTCGAAGGGGTGTGTAGTTTTCTCTCTTGAAAGATTGGAGATGAAAGGCCCTATTGGACACATGCCCACTTCTCTTGGGAACATGCTAAGTATTGGAAGCTCTAGATCATGGACTGAGTTGCAGAGAACCCATTTGAGCTTCCTTAGTTTGTTCATGTTCCAATCAGCCATGGAAGATTTGCAGAGTAGAGAGGTGGCATGGAGACTGGTCAGATAGTTGACCATGAAAAGTTGACCATGAAAATGATCCTTTGGAATACCTGCCATGTTCAACCCAAAACAATAATTGTGTTCTATTAAAAATACAAAACATTTTGTTTCACTCATGTTTGTATTCTTATAAGTGGATCATAGTTTATTTGATGCTATCACTTCTCCATTCAGATGTTTATTGAACAAACATTGTTATTTGCTAAATGGTCTACCAATTGACTTCATGTACTACATGAAAGTATGCAAACAAATAGACCAGAATTTTTCCTAATCGACCTTCCACACATCTTCGGCGTACCCATTGCATACCAAAGTGCAATTGCTAGTTATTAATCATTTGATGTGTAGATGAATATCGAGTATAAATTTATAAGTTTTTATTTCCAGAATCATAACATGAAACTCCTTGATACTACTATGGATTTTATTTCCTTTCACTATATAAGCATGTAACTTCATCACTTGTTGTCTCACGTTAAATATTAATTTAATGAATAATTATTATATTACTTATTAAATATAAATTATGCAAATACACCTATTTATCTTTCAAGCTTGAACGACATAGACTTTTATCATAATCTAGTAACTTTAAAGAGACGTGTCTGCCGCCTGTGATATTATGTCAAACTGATTTATGGACTCTCACTGTAGGCTTCTATTTTTTCTAAGAGATTCCCCATCAGTACTTCCCAAACACAGCACTTTCATCTAATACAACCGTTCTTCCCCCATCCACCACTAAGTTGTGTCCGCTTACATATTTGGAATCCTCACCCGCCAGATACAGAGCAGCCTCTGCAATATCCTCTGGTTTAAGACTGGCTTCCTTTAAAGGGGCTTCGAGCTGAATCGCGGCCTCGAGCTTGGCCTTTGCCTCTGCCGAAGTCACTCCCATTAAATTCACTACCAGATCTGTGGCAATTGCAGCTGGAGAAATACAATTCACTCGTATACCACATTTCCCCAGCTCGGCTGCAGCATTCTTAGTCAGTCCAATAACGGCGTGTTTGGAGGCAGTGTAGGAGTAAGGAGTAAATCCTCCCGCTATTCCTGCAATACTAGCTGTAGAGATAATGCTACCCTTTCTGTTGGGGATCATAACGCGGGCTGCGTGCTTAATGCCGTGCATTACTCCTTTTATATTGATATTCATCACTCGCTCGAAATCCTCCATATCATACTCTGCTACGCCCAGCTTTTGTTTGTCGGCAACTCCTGCATTATTAAACATAATGTCCAATTTTCCGTGCTTTTTCATGGCCAAATCCACGGTTGCGCTTACATCTTGCTCCTTGCTCACATCACAGTGTATATATGTCGCCCAGGGAGAAAGGGATTCCGCCACTTTCATACCTGCATCGTCTGCAATGTCTGCAATAATGACTTTCGCTCCATGATTTACGAATAGCCGAGCAGTGGCCTCTCCAATGCCTCCAGACCCGCCTGTGATTATTGCAACCTTGCCTTGCAGTCTGCATTTAACAAATACATGTTCGTTAAAAATATAATCTAACAAAAAATAATTCGTGAGAGTTCCCAGCCTCTGAATCTATGTGTGCTTCTGTAAATAAAACCTGGCATTCAGTGACAGAGAGCAGCTTATGAGTGTAAAATCAACTTAATAATTTGCTTAATAAATTATGAAGCTTTCAAAAAACAACAATTTTATTTCAGATAACATTACAAAAGTGAAGAATGTATAAGAGAAAACAAAACCTTCTGCAGAGAGCAGCTGAAACCTCTCTCGTAGACATGTTCTCGATCTAGAAAATTGCCTTGAATAATAGCTTCCCAAGAGCCGGCTTTATAGCGAAATGTCTGGAATCTGTTTTTTTTTTCCTTCAAATTTAATTTATTCTTTTTGAGTTGTTAAAAACGTTTGTCGACTGATTGAAATTTAATTACTAAACTTCAATTGATTGCTAACATAAAATATTTGTGAATTTGATTCTGTAAGCTTTTTTCAATCCACGTTTTAAATCAAACTCTTATCATGAAAACGCAGGAAACGTTTTACATATCGGTTGTTCGCGTATATAGTTAAAAACATTGAAATAGATTGATTGGATGTATAAATCGTAAGTTTGTGCGTTGGAATGGCTTGATTTGTCAACTTTGCGACACCCACGTGGAACTGATTGAGTGTGCGCCCTGTACCTTCACTCTCCGGAACAGTTCATTTTCGTTATTTAGTGTAAAGAGCAAGACATAGAAATTAAAGGTACCCCCACTAATATTAAAAAAAGACAAAGGAGTTAGTCTTGTCATTTCACGGAGTTAAATATTATGAGCCATTTATCAGTCTTCAAATCAGAATATTCCGCTTAAAGCTTTTGAGGACAATTATTATCTTTTTTGCGAAAATTTCGCGACTCCACAGAAATAGCGTGGCATAGTACCCCAGAAAAAGATGGAGTGAGAAAAACAAAAGGAAATGTAATAACTGTAACAAGAAGTTATAATCGTGCTCGTCCACGGCAGTTTGAAAGTTTTCTGGCCCGCTGTTTGTTGTGGGAGCACGCCTCTTTTTATTTTCTTAATGGGAAAAGGTTTCAATTCAATAATCTTTCGTTGAATCTAATAAATTTTTTCAAATATATCAATAATTGATCACTTGTGTATTCATAGTTAAAAAAGAAAAGTATTTAATTGAAGGATCTATGCAACTTTATTGGTATCAATGGTGCAAGATTACTAGGACATTTGTGTACTTGTATTGAATCAATTGTGCAATTTTTGTGGTGGTCAAAGCGGACAATTATCGGGGCGATAAAGAATATGTATTAGACCTCACCTTGAAATTACCATTTTCTACTTTTGTGTGAATTGGTGGCTCTTGTAAAATTTGGCGGTCTTGTGGTTTCTCTAGCCTTTTGAAAATTTGAAATTCTTCAATTGTACAAAACTAGGGTATGAAATTCATGAACTAGGGTATGAAATTCATGAATTAGGGCTTTCTAAAACCCTAGCCCTTCTAAAACCCCAACATCCTTTTATATTTTGTTGTTGACATGGTGATCTTTTCACTTGGCCAGCTAAGTTACGCCTTAGGGTATCTTTGTTGTGTGTTCACTGTCCCCTTGTGTGTTAGGAACTTAGGCTACAAGCTTTTTAAAATATTCTAGCATGCCTTCCTAAAGTCTTAAGTTCCTCAAGGCATCATCGAACATGCGTCAACATATCACATTGTTGCTTCAATTTGTAGAGGCTTTTGTTTTGTCATTTTCTTGTCTTGCTAGTCCCCAAAAAGGCGACATGTGTCTAGGTCTCTCAAATATATCACAGGCTAATATTTATTTGTTAATGTTTTATCTTATTTCATTGAGCCTTATTGTGCCATCTGCAGTTAGGCCCCCTACTCCCTAGTAATTTGAAGTTGTTATTGTAACCTCCAAAATTGGAATAGGTTGGGAAGATGGGTTTTAGGTTTATGCTTTAGAGTTGTGGGGTTTATCTACCCCTCAAGTTACAGTAATTTGGGAAAAGGCCTAAAGGGGTGTAAGAGTTTGAGGAAGGTAAAGCATGCATTGACCACACCAAATGGCACTCAAATGGAACTACAAAAGTAGGTCCCTTGTTGCCACCCTACGTACTTAAATTATCAAATTACTCTTCTATTTTCACATTACAGCACTTGGGCTCTCTAAAAATATCTCTTTCCCCACATTGCCAAGCTTCAGTGCCTATGTTATGTCATACGTGGACCACTAGGAGACTTCCACCTGGAAATCCACTTCTCTTCTATCTTCTAAGTTGTTCGTGCAAAACGGGAAAACAATAAAAAACAAAAAATGGTTGAAAAACAGGAAAGCAAAACAGAAAGTGTGTACCTGGAAACTTGTAAAGACTTAGATGGAGACTGGAAATGTTGCTGATTATGAAATTTTGTCCCACCGAGACTCATTCGCCAATCTGGGTGAATTGGTCCCAAATCAAGATTTCTACATAGGAACATGTTTCTCAACAAAGGGTATTTGAAAATGGAAAAATCTCAAAATTGACCAAAAATGGGACTAATTCGCCACTTGTGGTGAATGAGTCCAAATTGGCTTTTCTAGAAATTCAAAGTTCTGATCTATACCTCTTAGTCCGCTTTTTCTACTTCTCTAGGTTCCTAGATCCAAAACTGCTAATTTTGGGCATGTAGGAGACTTTTTATAAATATTTTGACCTTACCAATAGGGAGACAACTCCAACATGTTTGAGAGCTAATATTCAATGATCTACAATCCTTTAAGGCACCTAGATATGCAATCATACAAAGAAAGAGAGGGAAAATATTGATTGTTAGGGGATAGGGGTTTGTCTTGGTCAAACCCCTTTTAGGTAATTGAACCAAA
The DNA here is from genome assembly GCA_007258455.2 of Sequoia sempervirens. Classification (NCBI taxonomy): domain Eukaryota; kingdom Viridiplantae; phylum Streptophyta; class Pinopsida; order Cupressales; family Cupressaceae; genus Sequoia; species Sequoia sempervirens. Next base: position 100,582 of record VDFB02129814.1, read on the forward strand.
TGATGAAATAAGATAATGAAGCATCAACAAGAAATAATGCAATTAGAACCTTTCCATGATGATGGATCTTGAAATGTTGCAACAATTGATGAAGAAATCTACCTTTGAATGTTTTAGAACTGATCTTGAATGCTATCTTAATGACCTTGAAATGCTTAATTCTTTCTTGCTTGACTTGATGTCATGTAGGCTTGATGATACTTGGATGAAATGAGGATTTGAGAGCTATCTTATATAGGAAAGCCACTCAAATAACAGTTATTTTGATCCCCAAGGCCGACATTCATCAAAATTCAAGTTAGGATTGCAATTTCCCCACTCAATTTTGAAAAAGTCCCCAAAAGGGACTCATTTTCCACCCTTGGCGAATGGGTCCTACCTAAGCGGACTCATTCACCAAGGATGGTGAATGAGTCCCACCTTAAGGTTTTAAAGTGTTTTTATCATGATATTAGTCAAAATATGCCTTAGGATGCAAAAAAAAGGGGTCATAGGGGCCTATTAATGATGATATAAAGGTCATAAATGCAATAGGGTCCAAAATCCAATGTGAAAGTGTAAATAAATACACTTTACATCACTAAATTAAGGAAAATTTAAGTCTATTTAGGTTAGAAGGGCCCTAAATCCCATGTGAATGTGTAAAACACATTACAACACTAGATTAGGTCCACTTTGTTTACAAGCCTCCTGAATTCAATATGAAAATGTAAATAAATACATTTTACAACATTAAATTAGGTAAAAAGTTAAGTTAATTCAACTTAAAAATGGCCCAAAACCTAATGTGGATGTGTAAAACACCACACAACACTAGATTAGGGTGACATTAAGTCTAATTTACCATTAATTATTCCCAAATCAAGCAAGGAAAAGGCATAATTTTTTGGTGGCTCCAGTTATTAAAGCACGTGCAATATTTCACAAATCCCCATTCTTATGACACATTCACCTTTGTGAATTAGTGAAACATTGACATGTATTAAATCACATGTTAGTTTCCATTGCGATGGCTAAAGCCTTTGCAAAGCCATGGTGGATCAGTCTTTTTATCCTTGTGAAATCATGAAATTGTGACAAGTGTCATCACCATGATGCTTTACAGAGAGTTCTACTATTGAGGAGGCCCTTATTTTGTCTTATTCTCCCTTTGGGTATGTGCAGGTGTTGGCAAGAGACACTACAAAAGTTATCTGGTGTTGTCATTGATGGAAACCCTAGTCAGTGATTCAATCCACACGTCAATATTTGATCATACTAGAAGTCAGATCAAAGTTTTATGATTAACTATCAAGCTAGAACAAAGCATTTGATATAATTGTGTTCATCAATTGATATGCAATTTTCTATTATCTTTTTGAGTTGTGCATCTTAGGGAAGGTAGTTTGGTGTATAATCTATCATCCTTGAATCTTAGAGCCTCGTATCAATTCGTGTGCGAGTTAGAAGGTCTAGTTGATCAATTTTCCATTTAACAGTTCAAGAAGGCCGACTAAGTGAATATAGAATGTTGTGTATATTTGAGGAGAAAAATTTAAGGTGTTTTTGTGTTCAAGCATGTTGATTTGAGTCCTCACTATGTTGTGGTCGACTTTGGTTGGTGCACATTAAAAATTATGTGTGGATTGAGCTGACATTTTGTAAATATTTTCTATTTTGTTGAAGCTGACATGTAGCGATTAAATCCTTAGTAGCGGATATATATAAGCAATTGCATTTATCATTTTGATGCATGTATGAAGTGTGTTGATGTGTGATACAAAAGTCAGAAGGATTGTAGAGCGATTAGGCATAGTTTCACTTGTGCATAAAAGGATTTGTGATGTGAAATAAAGCAGAATAGAGTAGAAGAGCAAAATTAGATAGAAGGTCGAGAAATTGATTAATGTGCTTAACCGAAACTATTCTCAGGCATTTGTAGATGCTATTTCATAGTTCACCACTCCAGTTGCCTTTTGACATTGATTGTAAGGAAATAAGCCTTTTTGTTTCTATGCAATGAGCTCTAGGCACTGTACCCGAATGCAAGTGCATTCCCATTTTGTAAACATCTTTTTGAGTATACTCAGATCATATTTTGGATTGACCTCCACCATGGTTTTTCATCTAACAGGGTTTCCATGTAAAATATGGGTGATCCCACAATAGTGGTTTACAATTTTTGGCCAAACAGGACACTGAAATTATTTTTTAAAACTAAATCTTCACATTCGGGCACCTATAGCGGCTAAACTGTGAAGAATTTGAAGATGATGCAAACTAGAGTCTTGTGAAATTTTTTCTGTAGATTCTAAAAATATTTTTTCAAAATTTTTGGAATCGATTCCACCTTCTTTTTCATCTCCATGGCCGGTTTTCAAAAAACAACATTTTTAAAAAGTGACGCGCACCGTATAACACATAACTTATTTTCCATGAAGGATAAAATTCTAATTCTTTCGAATTTAGATTCGTAACTTCGATATCTAGTGCTTCCACTTGGTTAGATAGTTTTTTATTGAATATTTTTTCTTTAATCAAGTTTCAAAGTCAAACCAATTACATTTCAGACATAGCATGACCGTATAACATATAACTTTTTTTGTATATATCAAAATTCAATTTTTTTTCTATTGGATCAAGGACTTCAATATCTGGTGCACTCATATTTTTCAAAAAACAATTTTGATAATCTACTATTTTTCCACATGTGCAAAACATAGACCTTCATTTTCAATGAAAAACCTATGTTTAATTAAACTAAAAAAACAAATACATAATAAAACCATAACATATTAAAATTATATTTGTTGGATAGCTCATTCTGAGGACTACCTGATTCTAGTTGGGTTTGTGAATATTCCTCCATTTTCATCCTCAAACTGAGCTATGAGGTGCCAAAATTCAAGTTTTTTTTTGTCTCAAGGGGGATGAGGAATAAAGGGGGTTCAAGTGAACCCCTAGGGGTTCGTTCGAACCAGGGTTCATTCGAACCCCCCTTCTATAAGGGGTTTTGATGGTTTTTTTGGCAGGAAAGTATTAAGAGGGTTTGGTCGAACCTAGGTTCTACCGAACCCCTATTTGGTTCGGTCAAACCAATAAGTTCGTACGAACCCCTAAAATCAATTTTTTTCCATGCATTCATTTTGTGTGAGTTTTCCTTCCTCACTTAAATTGTAAACCACTATTGTGGCTTCACCCATATCCTTGTGTTATGGTGTTGTGGTTTCTTGTTTTATGTTCGTGCATATTACGTTTGGTTGAATGTTATCAGTGCTTTGAAGATCAAATTAATTAAATTAAAAATTGTAGAACATTGATTCACCCCCCCCTCTCAGTGGTCCTTGATTCCAAGAATTGGTATCAGAGCTTAGTTCCTCAAAAGAAGTTTAACAGTTTGGGGAAGATCTTGTAAAGTGTTTCAATGGATTCAAGCAATCTTCAATAACAACTTTTGGTGGCCCTAGATGATCTTGATCAATCCAAATTTGAAGTCTAGGAATTGCAAGCAAATCTCATGAATGTTGAGAAATTCATTGAGTCATTGAAAGATAAAATCAATAAGTCCAAGGAGAAGAGAAGGGAATTCTATGATCAAGTCAAGAAGAAAGAGAGTAAGAGCATTGAAGATGAACAACTGAGTCAAGCCTTGAAGGAAAAGACAAAGGAATGTGAAAAGTCTGTTAGAGATAATGTTGTCCTAAAGCATGAGATGGAATCTATTATGATGAGGATGACCAAGGAGATTGAAGAAAAAAAGAAGAATGAAGAGAATCTTGCTTAGTCCTTGAAGGAGAAATATGAAGAATGTAATCGAATTACAGATGGATTTAATCAGTTGGAGCTTGAATTGGAACAATCCAAAAATAATGAAGAAGAGCTTGAAAAGTAGATTGTTGATCTCAGAGATGAACTTGCTATTGCAAATGAAATCAAGGATAAGTTCAAGATTAGCTCAGCCAAGCTTGATGAAGTGATGAAAAGTTAGAGGATTGAAGGTGACAAGCAAGGTCTTGGATATGAGGAAGGAGAAAGTTCCAAATCTAGACAAAGGATATTTAGGCAAGGAAATAAGATGAGAAAAGATGGAAGGTATCTGGTAAGACAACCTAATGCTCAAAGGTTCAATGGTTACTGTTTTGTTTGCAATAAATTTGGTCATATGGCTACTCAATGTAGAAGCAGAATGAATCCAAGTGGTCCATCATTCTCAGGTTAGTGCTTTAATTGTAATAAGTATGGTCATAAGTCAAATGAATGTAGAAATATGATGAACATGTATAGAGATGTTAGATGTTATACATGCAATAGATTTGGACATATTGCTAGCCAGTGCAAATCAAGATAAAATCAATGGAACAATTGGTTTGGACAAAGAAATGTGGTGTGCTACAATTGCAACAAACCTGGTCACATTGCTAGATTCTGTACAAGTAGGAAGGGTCTGGTAAATCAAGGGAAGAACATGCATAAGGATGAAAAGGGAAAAGGAAAAGTTACTAAAGATGAGATTAGGAAGGAAATGAAGAAGATATGGGTGAAGAAGAGTCCTTTTATTATAGGAAATGATTCCACATCAGAACTAGGATCTGGTAATTCCTCTAGGAATTAGGTTTAGGGCTTCTGGCTTAGGGGGAACTGTCAAGAAAAATATTCAAAACCCTTATCGATAGTTGGTACCAGGATATGGATGAGTGCAGTGATTGCATTGATGATCTATATATGTTGTTGAAATAGTTGGAGAGAGTATTTATGCAGAGTTGAAGGTCCACAAAAGAGTTATCCTTCACAAAGTATGGAAACAAGGTATCCAAATGAGTTAGGGAAAAAGCATTTATTGTGACAAAAATTTAGGTGTGTGAATGATTAAAGGTCATTTGTATTTTTCATTTGTCACTTTACACTTTGAGAAGAAGAAGTTTGGAGAGCTCTGAAGTGAACTTTGGTGAAACTTGGCGAAGATTTAGTGTGAAGGCGACTCGGTGATCAAACCCTAATCCAGCAAAAAAGGTATTTATCGGGAAAACTTGTGAACTTTTGAATTTTTTAAAATGGTTGCTCCATTGGTAGTTGACATCAAAGATAGACCTTGTTCGAAATTCAAGTGGCATCCTTTCAAATCTATTGAGACAGAGCCCTTAGGTGCATTTTCATCTGTTTTGTACTGTGTTTTGCATATTCAAGACATTAGGGCATACATTCATGCAAATATTGAGGAGTTAGGGAGCTCGTAGTTGTTGAATTTGTCTACAAAAAATATAGGTGGATAAGATTTCAAGGTAAAGCCTGAATTCAAAACCTTAGAGGAGAAGAAATTCATCCAAATTGTAAAATTTCCCATGTTTGAAGAAGATGAGTGTGTCTGATATATTTTGAGTCGAGTTCATGACAAATTTATGTGGTTGAGTCAACCTTAAATTAAGATTACAAAAGAATCCATAAGCACTGTTATTGGTTTAAATTCCTCTGGTGGGTTGTTGATCTTGAAGTCCATGAAGAATCAGACAGTTACTAATGCAACCAGTTTAGTGTTTGATAAAAGAGCTATGACAATTGATGATATTATTGAGGTTGATGTTATATTTGCTTCTATGGTCATTGGTTACAAAATCTATCATTCTAGTCAGGATAATTTTGTATCTGGTACAACTATCTATATAACATATCAGATGGTGAAGGAGAATGCGAAGTATGATCTATGTGAGTTACTCTGGAGCCAGCTGTTAGCCTCCTACAATGATCTTAATAACTAATCCTTTACAGACATGATTCAAAGATTGGACATCTAACTTGAATAGCCATTTCAACCATCATGAAGGTGCATGCAACTTGTCAACCCAAGAACGTGAACTTGAAATGGGTTAGCACATTATGTGCAGTAGGAACTCAAAGTAGCCATTCTATTCTACAACTGAGGAACACACAATACTGAAAGTAAATTGCTTGAAAAGGAATGAAACAAATTTTGAACATCAATCAATGACTATGCTAAGTGGAAATGCATAACAAGAATGAAAATCTTAGCAACAAAAAGGAAACTGCTCTGTTTGCTTTGGCTGTAGGAACAGTCACATAATGGAATTATAGTGGTTGTAGGAATAGTCAGTGCTAGATTTCTAACTAAGTACTAAACAACAAGTAATACTAAACTAATGCTAAACTAAGAAGATGAATTACTCACCAAGTGGGCCCCCTTGGATAAGTATTCTCTAAAACTAATGGAAACACAGATGCTCGAACTGAAAACTTTATTTTATTCACTCTGAATCATAAGTACAAAAGAGTAATGTATTTATATTAAACTAGAAATTGGAGAGTGCAAGTACAATATCAAATCGTGAAACCTCTTGAAGAATGAGCATTAGATCATTATTTATACTAACAACTAAACAAGACATTCAACTCGATGACTAGGAGGACACCATTTAGGGAAAACAAAGGAAATGGAGTGATGGCGGTTGCGCATGCATGGAATCTAGTCAAACATATAGGTCCAAACGTAGATCTAGAACAACAGTAATGCCCATGTATTCTCAATCATTAAATTCCACTACAAGGCGGTTTTGTTCAATTGCATGAAGAATCTTCTGTCGTCGGCTGCCTTTGACTTGGAGCGATTCCTTTGTTGGACATTATGGTGCATGCCTAATTGGTGGTGTCTTCCTCAACTTGGCATATTAAATTTGCATGGCAAGGTTAGTACGCATAATAACTGCACATCTATAACCACTCTAAGAAACATTCATTAACCACATGCAGAATCAATATAGATAATCCACATATTATGCCAAATATCATTAAATCTTGCAGAGATAGGATTAAGTCCAATGTCAATGGTTTGAGGGAAACATTATGAAAATATCAACATTTAAAATTAAAGTCCATGACATCTATCAACAAATAAACTATAGATTCTACTAAAAATAGACCAAAAACTAGGCTCATCACTCCCACCAACCTAACATTTTGTTGGTCCTCCAGCAGGGGAAGAGTTGTTCTCTTGCTTGGTCAAAGCTCTAAAATTTGCAACTAATAGTTGTCCAACATCAATGGCTGTATTGTGTGAATCAAGATCCCAATAGAATCCTCTCAATCTATCAAATCTATTCCATCTCTGTCTTTCTGCTACAATGTCAAGCTAGTAGAATCTAAAGTTTGGCATGGGCCATATGAGCATGGGTGGATGAAAGGTTAGGGGAAGCCAATCCCATCCCTGAGTTCTCCCAAATTTGAATATACCTATAAATCATCTTTAGTATTGCAACATAATTGTGGATGGAATGAGGCTTAGCCTGCTTCAGCTCATCAGATAGACTATTCCATCTTTGTGATATACATCATCTCATAGTTTCCTCCTTTTCTACTGTCTTTACCTCATACTCACTGTAAACTGCCTCAATCCAAGGCATAATCCTATTGCCATAGCTAGGTCTGAGAAGCATTATGTTCCATTCTCTATAAATATCCCTTTGGTTGCTTGATTAAGCTCTAATAGGCAGAGGGATATTAGACTCCAACTGCTTATAAGCTCCATGTTGTTGTCCCCAACTAATCTCATTTTGTACCCAAGACATAAATTCGCTTAATTGGGCATCCCCAACATATAATAGCAGGTTCAAATAATGGTCTTGAGTTATAGAAAAATTATGCAAATAAAACTCACATAGAAAATTCTTCATTTCAGGGGAGGCAATTCTATAAGCATTGAAAAATTCCATAGGGGTGTCAATAGAAGGATTCAAACCTAAGGAAATCCTTGAAAACTTAAAAGAGAGATACTTATCTTTTAGGAGTAGAGCATAGACCCTAGGAGGGATCCTACATTCCAAAATCCACGGTGCCAAAGCTGCCATATCATCCACCCTCTGCTTCAGGGTGGGAATTTCTGCATCTTTATCTTCTATCTCCCCATCCTTCTTTTGAATTTCCTCCTTCAATTTTTTTTTCCTTCATTCCTCCTCCCTTATTTTTATTTCTCTCCATAAATTCAAAATTGTTGCATGTATTGTAAAACAAAGAGGATTGTGAGTTCCTACAAGTATTTTTGTTGATGGTGGTTCCTCATATGACACTATCTACATGGACTCTAGTTGTCCAGTTATCTCTAGTTGTAGGGGTATTGCTTCTTCTTTCACCTCTTGTTGCAGGGACTCTCATTCTTGTTCTTGTTGTGGCTACAGAAACTCCTGCTCTAGTTCTGGTTGTTGCTACAGAACATCCTGCTATAGGACTTCTTGTTGTAGGATTTCTTGCTCATGTTGCAGGAAGTCTCGACTTTCCTCAAACTCGTCTACAATTTAAGCAAGATCGACCAGTGTTATATTTTTTTCTCTCCCAAATATATCTTCTTCATCGACATTCTCCTGCTCCATTGGAGCTTCAAGGTCCTGATGTGATTTCTCACTAGGCTTAGGTGATAGGGACAGGGTTGGATTGAATCAATCACTGACTCAATGCTCTAGGTCTCACTTTTGATAACCCCTTGGTGTCACTTCCTCCACCACACAACCTATAGGTCCTATTCTACCTAGGCACCCCTGGTTCGTCTACCAACCCTACTATCAATTCAAGTCCATAAACCAAGCCAAACTTGGTGCTCTTCCTCTCATGCAATTTCTAGCCCTTAATACTCTTAAAGACTATCTCACCTCCAAATACTCCCAAATCTTGCTGCAGGGGTGTGAAAAGCTTCCATGGCTTCAAAATCATTTTACAAAGGCTCCTGATCAACCTCCATTCACTAGTTCTCCATTGCTTTCAAAAAAAATGCTTTTGTTGGGTTTGAAAGGCTAGTAGCCTTGAGCCCCAATTAGGTCGCTGAATAGGGGAAAAATGATTTTTCTTTCTAAACCCAGCAAATAACCTAGTTATTTGCTTAGGAAATGTGTTTCACATTCCCTCACCTCCAAGATTGTTATGGTTTCAAGACTGCTTAGGCCGTATGGTGTCCAGACACCAAATTGGTCAAGAAGCTAGGGTTTCCTTAGCTTTCTCAGGTTGATTCAAGACTGTTAGAAAGTTCTTCATTCAAATGGATTGTTAAAGAATCTTCCTTGTCACCATGCAGAGCCAAGACACTCCCCTAAATCTTCCAAAAATAATTTCTTAAAAAACGTCACTCCCCTGCAAATTATTCATGCTGTTCTCTAGCCTTTCCTAGCCGGGCTCTCACTGTCTCGCCTAGGGTAAGGCCTTTCTCTTGACTCCTGCAGCCAAAAAAAAACTAACTCCTACCATATTTACAAGCATGGAGGTAGGGCACATTTCTCAAAAGGCCGTACAAATTGTAGGGTGGGAAGGTGCTCTAAGCCTCCATCTTTCCAACATTGCTTGATTTAGACCAGAAAACACAAAAATTTAAAGTATTTACAAATGCAAGTTAAAACACACTACAAAATAAAAAAGAAAGGCTCCCTAAGATTGTATAAGCCTCACACTACATTCCACACACAGTAAAATAATAGAATCACGCCATTAAAGATCAGTTTCAACACAAAAATACAGGAAAACTGCCTTTTTAACGTTGTTTTCTTCAATTTTTGAAAACACAGTCCATACAAAAACTTTCTAACCTTGCAAAAAGGTCGAGGTAACCTTTAAATATTCCTTCCAAATAGTTTAGCTTCTTCGGTCGAGGCTTAGATGACCTAAAAATGCATTTTTGTAAAACCCAATGTGTTTTCAAGCATTGAGGCAATTTTTACAATTTAGCCAAAATGAAGAGTTTAAACTACATAACTCTTATCAACCTCCTTCCAGCTAATCAAAACCATCCCTAGGTCACCACTAATGGTCTACATGACCTTATGAGAAAACACAAATAACATCATCCAGATCAACCAAATGCCAAAAAGGCACAACAAAACAAAAACTCACTTCCAAAAGCTCCTGATTACCTAGGTGCTCCTGCACCATTAGGCCTTTCCTACAGAGGTGTACCAATCACAAGCCTAGTTGGTCTTGGTTTCCTAGGAGGTTTCTCATGCTTTCCTTTGGCTGCAAGATGAATAGTGCCAGCTTTCCTCTTTTTAGAACTTGGCACCTTTCTTTCTACAAGTTGTGTTTTGGCCTTTCCTTTTCTCATTTCTACTTCTCTCTTCTATTCCCTAGTTCTCATCAGGGTTTCAAGTGGAATGTCATCATCAGAATCAGAGGAAGAACTTTATTTTTTTGAGTGCTCTATTCTAGAAGAACTAATTTTTATGGTTTCTTCTGTTGCAAGAGGATTCACACAAGAGGTTGCACCAGAGGTTGAAGCATCAAGAGGGGCTTCAGCCATGCTCAATCTCTTGCTAGACCTACGAGTTGAGGTAAATCCCTAGGTTGCAAGTGCTCAGGTCTAATTTGATCAACATTTATAAATTCTTCCTAGGTTATTGTAGATACATCATGCAGAGACTTTTCAACCAACAATTCAATCAGACAATGGTGGGAAATAGAGTTATCCCTACCTTTTTGGGTCTCAATTGCCATGATTGAGAGAATATTGTATAGCACATTGGGTACATTCATCCTCCTTTTGTGCCTCATGTGATTCAAAATCTTGAAATGTAAAAAATGAAAATCTGACTAGCGACCCTCACAGGTGATGTATTTGATAACATAGACAATTATCTGCTTCCATGGTTTAGGCAGAGACATCTTCTTTGCACCATGTTTATCAATTCTCAATGGGGGTTCATTCAGCTTTGTAAATTTGGCCCTGGCTAATCTGGTGTCTCTAGAGGCAGGGTAATTTTTACCATCAGCTAGTAACCTTGTGACCTCTACAATTTGTTCCTCAGTTGCCACAACTTCCAACCCTTTTACTGTGGTTTTCCCTTTAGAAAATGTTTGGGAGAATTCAAGGGCAATGCTTTCATCAAATCCATCCAATTTCAAGAAGTAATCTGACCATCCACAGTTTCTAAATTCATCCAAGCATTGCACATCCTACAATAAAACATCATGCAACATGGGTTCATTTTGAATTAACCCACCTCCCATCGTCTACAATCAAACAAATGCTTTGCAACTTCTTTCTTGCAATTCTCATCTAAAAATCAAGCTCACTTTCTTGTAGTACCTACTAAATTTCCAGTGCCAATATCGACTGAATTTTCTTTTCTTTGTTTCACATTTTTTCTTGCAACTAAAGATTATGACAAGGGCAATACTGGCAAGAAAAGGAGCGATAAAAGGGGAATTATGATGGGAAGAAATGGTGGCTGCAATTAATGTCACTTCACACATGCAAGCCATCCTCACTCAGATTTCAAATCAGCTCATTTAAATTTTTTTGATGTAGCCTAGCATAAATTGACACATGGGCACAATACATTTACATCATTTTCTTTCCCCTCCCCCCAACCTAAATTTGGACATGTGTCCACACATGCAAGATGGGAGTGGTGATTTGACAAGGAATAATGGTATTTTATGTAAACTTGTATACTAACGTACAGTGATTAAATGAACACACTTACAAGATAATTAAAGATAGCAATTAATGCGCACATACCTAAATATGTGGAAGATTTTCTACATAGATTGTGGAGAAAGTACCACTCACCTTGTGGGAATAAATTGAGAAATTAATGAAAATGAAGTGGACTGAGGTGAGGTGGAATGAAGTGATGGAAGAGAGAAAAAGGAGGTGATGAATGGGTGGATGGGTAAAGAAATGGACTTCCACATAAGTGAAAGTATTTATTATGAGAGAATGTGTACCTTAATTAGCTAGGAGGGACACTAGGTCCATTTCCTTCGGCTATAGGAAGGTCATGTACTAAATGCTGGGTGAATTACTGCAAGAACTCTTTGGAAACTGGCTTGTGATATAGTCTAAGGTGATGACCATTGACAAGTAATTTGAACCTGACAAGGTTGATGGTAGTAAACTGAACAACTCCATTAGGAAAGATCTCAACAACTTCATATGGTCCTAGCCACCTTGTCTACAAATTTCATGCATTGTCTTGGTATCTTGAGTCATAGAGCAGGGCCCAATCTAATGGTTGGAATTTATTGTCCTCGATAAATTTGTCATTCCACCTGATTCTTTGATTTTGCACCACTTTTGTATGTTGTAGGGCTGCTCTTCTTATCTCATTTGAAGCATTTAGCTACATGATTCTTTCTCTTTGTGCCTCAGAAATATCCATCCCCAAATCTACTGTAGTCTGCATAGTCTTATATTCAAATTCAATTGGCATCATAGTTGTCTTTCTATATAGCAACTCAAATGGGGTGAAGCCTATAGTCATTTTCCAGGTTGTCCTATAGGCCCAAATTTTTTTTGTTAATCTGTTTGCCCAATCCTTTCTATGAATAGCTACTATTTTAGTCATAATGGCTTCAATCTCTTTATTGGTTACCTCAACTTGGCCATTAGCCTGTGGGTGATAAGGAGTAGACTTCTTGTGCCTTATGTTGTACTCATTAACTAGTGCTGCAACAAGGTTTGATGTGAATTGTGCCCATTGATCAATCACTATTTCTCTGGGGACTCCATATCTTGTGAAAATATCTTCAAAAAGAAATTTTGTAACCTTGTTATCTCTTGCATGCTTCATGGCCTTAACCTCTACCCATTTTGTCACATAATCAGTGCATGCCAATATATAAGAGTTACCATTTGATCGAGTGTCAATAGGTCACACAAAATCCAATCCCCACTTGTCAAAGGGATTGATTACTACTTGAGGGCACAGTGGCATCTCATTAGATCTGGTTGGTCTTCCCATTCTTTGACATCTATCACATTTTCTGGTATACCTTCCTACATCCTTGTGGAGTGCTGGCCAGTAATATCCTGTGTTCAAAACCTTCATTGTTGTCCTCTTGGCCTCAAAGTTTCCTCCACATGGTTTGTTGTGGCATGCATGCAAAATGTCATATTTATAATCTTCTCTCACACACCTCCTCATGACATGATTAGGTCCAATATAAAACAAACATCCAACAATCCAAGAGAAAGGAAAAGATTTTTCAATGAGTTTCATTTTCTCTTTTGGAGAGAAGTGAGAAGGAACTCTACCTGTGACCAATTAATTGGCTATGTCAGCATACTAGGGTGTTTGTACACTAAGACATAATAGATGCTCATCAAGGAAAGAGTCATCTATGGGTTGATTATCTTCTGATGTAGTTAGCCTTGAAAGAAAATCTGCAACAATATTGGCCTTCCCTGGCTTATCCATAATGGTTATATCAAACTGTTGCATCAACAATAACCATCTTATCAATCTACCTATGATCAAAGGTTTATTCATGAGATATCTAATGGTTGCATGATTAGTTTGCACAAAGATTTGGTAGCTTGTTATGTAATGTTTGAATTTTTTCAGTGCATAGATTACTTTTGACATTTCTTTTTTTGTCACTATATAATTGAATTCAACTCCTTGTAGATTTTTTTTGACAAAGTAAATGGTGTTTTAAATAGCTCTTTCTTTCTTTCCTAAGAATGCTCCTATGGCATAATTTGATGCATCAGTGTGGATGTGGAAAGGAAGCTCCCAAAATTAGAAACTTTGAGTATAGGAGCATGAGTCAAAGTTGCCTTTAAGTCAGAAAATGCCTTGTCACAGGCTTCAGTCCAGTGGAATTCAACATATTTAGTGAGAAGAGTATACAATGTGTTGCTACCTTGCTAAAATCCTTGATGAAATGTCTATAATATCCTGCATGACCCAAAAAATTCCTAACATCTTTATGTTTTGCAGGTGTGGGAAGATTTGTGATTACCTCAATATTTGTAGGATCTACTTGAATTCCCTTATGGTAGATGTAGTGGCCAAGAACTACACCTTCTTACATCATCATGAAGCACTTTTCATTGTTTAAGGACAAGTTTTGATCTTCACATCTCTACAAGACCCTTCTGAGATTTTCCAATGCTTGATTAAAATTAACACCATAAGTGGTAAAGTCATCCATATGAATTTCCATGCAATCATGAGAAATGTTTCAGAAGATGCTAATAACTTCCCTCTAAAAAGTTTCAAGTGTGTTGCATAAACCAAATGGGAGCACCGAATAGGGACAAGTCCCCCATGGACAGGTAAATGTAGTCTTCTCCTGGTCCTCTCGTGCAATTTGGATTTGGTTGTAGCCTTTGAACCCATCTAGAAAAGAAAAGTATTGATTTCCTGCAAGTGTGTCCAAAAATTGATCAATGAAGGGTAGAGGAAAGTGGTCCTTCTTGGTGGCAGCATTGAGTTCTCTATAGTAAAAAAAAACTCTCCATTTCCCTCCCTTCTTGGGCACAATCACTATTGGAGACACCCACTAATTATCTAAAATGGGGTAGATAAATCTTGCATCTAGTAATTTCTGCAGTTCTCCTTTCACAATCTTTCTCAGTGCAAGGTTAATTCTTCTCTATGGCTATCTTACTGGGATGCAATCATCTTTGATGTAAATTTTATGTGTACAAAGTTTAGGATCCAAACCCTTCATATCATGACAATCCCATGCAAATGCATGTTGATGGGTCCTTAATAGGTTTGTCAATAACAATTGTTGTTCTTCATTCAATTTACTATTAATATTCAAATATTTTCCTTCTAACACATGTACTTGTGTAGTTAATTCTATCATGGTTGCTTCATTAACACTTGGTACATTTAGTTCATATGGAAGCAATGTTTGGGACATACTTGTCACTGCAGGAAGTCTGTTTGCAGGAATAGTGGCTGTAGGAAGTGTGGTTGTAGGAAGTCTGTTAGTGGCTATAGGAATAATGTCTATAGGAAGAGTGGCTATAGGAAGGGTAGGAAAAAGTGTCTTTACTGGAATAGCAAAATGAGAAGATGATGCTTCCTCTACTGCATAATGGTTTTGAATGATGTTAGCCATATTTCATCCTCATCTTGGAGCTGCATGAAAGAGCTTCTCCCTAGCATCATAACCTGTGCCACAAAGTTAACTTCCTTGACATCTTCACCAACATGTGGCCATACGAGATTTTCTTCATCATGAGATGGCTGAGTAGGCAGATAGAGAACAAACCTTTTAGTGCTCCTCCCATCTGAAATGGTTATGTCACCTGACTGACATCCAATGTATGCATCTACAGTTGCTAACCATGGTATTCCAAGAATAATGGGATATCCGCCTAGTGTGGCTTTAGGATAGAGAATCATAAAGTCTGTTGGGTACTCCTAGGAGTCTAGAACTACCTCAAGATCCTCCACTACACCATCAGACTTGATAGTAGAGGTATCAACAAGCTGTAGAACAATAGGAGTGGACCTCATGCTTGTAATATTTAGTTGTTGTAGGATGTCTTTGTTCATTACATTTATTGTTGCCCCTAAATCAATCAGATCATTCTTTACTTGGAACCTGTTTATAACAACTGCTACCACAGGACTGCCTAGGTCATTATACTTGGGAATAGTCACTTTTTGCAGCATGATGTTAGCTAGTGTTCCTACCACATAAACTATAGTTGGGTCTTTCTTTTTCCTCCCTGGCTTCTTGAGACAGGCTTCCTTGATTTCTTTTCCATAGATTGAAACATCCTTTATGCCCTGAAATAGAGGTATCTAGACACATATATGCTTCAATTGATCTGAGATATCAAAATTTGTATCCTCCTTTTCTTCCCTCTTCTTGACAACTTCCAATCTCTGAGGAAGTGGTGGCTCTTGTTTAGTCTGACTGACTTGGACTGGTTCAATATTTTTAGGTACACTAGGCTAAATGGAATCGTTCAAAGGTTCCTCTTCCTCTTCCATAGGGAGCTCAGTGATAATGGGCTTGGAAGGGGCCAATAGAGTAGTACCTAAGCACAAGTGGATATCACTTACACTCACAGCATATGGAAGGAATTGATTTAAATCAGTAGAGTATGCAAGTTGTTGATGTGGTTTGTTATTTGGATTGGGTGTGGGATGAGATGGTAGTTGAATAGGTTTAGGCGCATTTGAACTAGGATTAGTAGGTGGAGGCATTATATCAAGATATTGAGGCTGAGAAGGTGGCTACATGTAATTGGTTGTCTGAGCAGGCCATTGCTTCCCTCCTCTCCATTGGTTTATTTTTTGCCAATTTCCTAGAGGTGGTTGCCAATGTCCTTGAAATTGTTGCCAATTCCCCTGAGGTTGTTTCCACTGGGGTGGAGAACTCTAATGACTGGGCCAATCATTTGGAGGGTTACTCCAAGGATGCGGTGCATATCCTCCATAAATAGGTGGATATGGGGGATGCCATTGGTTGCCAGAGGAATAGGAATTGAAATATGGCCAAACATAGGATAGTGGATCCGATGGCATACCTTGTCTTGGAGCCCAAGGCTTCCTTTGTGAAACATAGTAGGCTTGGTCTTCTTCAATTTGGATTGGCTTGAACTCATGTGGAACTTGTTTGCTTTCAATATTAGCTACCATCTTACATCTGCAGTCCTTCTTCTTTTATCTGCAGTGGGGGCAATACTTTGTCAACATTGCCTTTGCCTTCTCTTACTTCTTCTTGGTCTGAAGTGTATCTAGATGAGTAGCTATATTATTGATAATGTATTTCTTGAAGTCTTCCAACAAATGATTAATTTCCATTCTTGAGACTCCATTGATAGTTGAATTACCCATGGAATATTAGTAAACTCTCCCTTTCTTTGAAGCTGCCCTAGAGTAGTTCTGGCATATTTTCTTGATATCTTCCCAAGGAACTTGGGGAATATCTCCTCCTCCCATGAGGTCCAAGGCATCAGTTCAACTGTCATTGATTCCTCTTAGGAAAATAAACTTTTGTGAGTCTTCATTAAGTGCACGGTGTGGAGATTTTTGTAGGAAAAACAAAAACCTTGCAATGTAGTCTTCTAGGCTCTCATCTTCCTTTTTCTGCATACTGAAAATGTCACCTCCTCTCATGTCACTGCCTCTCCAATATTCCTTTTATTTCTCAATGAATTCTATCTTCATGTCTTTCCAAGTTTCCACAGTATGTCTTCCTAGGCTCATGAACCATCTTAATGTAGCCTCTTTCAAAGTGGTAGGAAATAGATTAATTCTATGGGCATTAGTAATATAATCATAACTCCTATAGAGTATGTCAAACTAAAATAAAAAGGTATTAGGATCTTCTTTGACACATCCGTAAGACTTTGGGAGTGATGAGGTAGGAATGTTCTTGATGTTTTCAACTTCATTCTGATGGGAAATGGGAAAAGAAAAGCCAGTTGGTTAGGTCTATTCATATTTGCATCACCCATGCCTTCTTGATGTTGTTCCAAAGTAAAGGAGTTCTCAAGTTGATTTTGATCTTTAGAGGAGATTTCAGAACTAGTCAAATCAGGATATGCATCAACAAAGGGGTGTGGATCTTCTTCTTCTTCTTCTAGTAGATTATGATAGTCAACTAGCTGGAATGGATTAGGATTGTTAGGAAGGAATCTCCCATAAGCATCCCTTCTCCTTCCTCTATGCATGCAGTATCACTCACTATTAGTCAGCTCACACAAAGAATTGGTAAAGAATAAGGGGGTTCATTACTTTCTAAATGAGGATATGTTAAGAATGACTTCTAGAAACACTATAGCAAGAAAAACTACTAATGAGTCCAAAAGACTCCCTAGTTTGACACCATTCCCGACAACGACGCCAAAAATGTTGGCCTCCTACAATTATCTTAATAATTAAGCCTTTACAAACATGATTTAGATATTGGAAATCTAATCTAAATAGCCATTTCAACCATCATGAAGGTGCATTTAACTTGTCAACCCAAGGAAATGAACTTGAAATGGGTCAGCACAGTATGTGCACTAGGAACTCAAAGTAGCCATTCTATTCTATAGCTAAGGAACACACAATATTGAAATTAAATTGCTTGAAAAGGAATGAAATAAAAGTTCAACATCAATCAATGACTATGCTAAGCATAAATTCTTAACATGAATGAAAATATAAGCAACTAACAAGACACTACTATGTCTACTTTGGCTGCAGGAATAGTCACATAATGGAATTCTAGTAGCTGTAGGAATAGTCAGTGCTAGATTTCTAACTAAGTACTAAACAAAAAGCAAAACTAAACTAATGCTAAACTAAGAAGATGGTTTACTCACCAAGTGGGCCCCATTGGATAAGTATCCTCTAAAACTAAAGGAAACTCAAATGCTCGAATTCAGAACTTTATTTTATTCACTATGAA
The DNA here is from genome assembly GCA_007258455.2 of Sequoia sempervirens. Taxonomy (NCBI): domain Eukaryota; kingdom Viridiplantae; phylum Streptophyta; class Pinopsida; order Cupressales; family Cupressaceae; genus Sequoia; species Sequoia sempervirens. Next base: position 118,699 of record VDFB02129814.1, read on the forward strand.
TCATAAGTACAAAAGAGTAATGTATTTGTATCATTGGAAATTGGAGAGTGCAAGTACAATATCAAATTGTGCAACCTCTTGAAGAAGGAGCATCAGATCATTATTTATACTAACAACTAAATGAGGCAGTCAACTCCACAATTGGGAGGACGTGATTTAGGGAAAATAGAGGAAATGGAGCGATGGTTGTTACACATGCATGGAATTTAGTCACTCATCCAAGTCCAAACACAGATCTAGCACAGTAGTAATGCCCATGTATCCTTGATCATTAAAGTCCACTACAAGGCGGTTATGTTCGATTTCATGAAGAATCTTATGTCGTCGGTTGCCTTTGAATTGGAGCAATTCATTTGCTAGACGTTATGGTGCATGCCCAGTTGGCGGTGTCTTCCTCAACTTGGTGTATTAAATCTGCATGGTAAGGTCAGTACACATAATAATTGCACATCTATAAACACTTTAAGAAACATTCATTAACCAGATGCAGAATCAATATAGATAATCCACATATTATGCCAAATGTCATTAAAGCTTGTGGAGATAGGATTAAGTTCAATGTCAATATTTTGAGGGAAACATTAGGAAAATATCAACATTTAACATTAAATTCCATGACATCTATTAACAAATAAACTATAGATTCTACCCAAAAATGGACCAAAAACTAGGCTCACTACTAGCTAATGGAGAATATTAGTAAGATCAAGAAAGATAAGAAAATTTCCTTTAAGTATGGTAATCTACTGTTGTGTCTATTCTTATACTTTATGAATGAATTTCTGAGATTTGGAAAACTACAATGTCAAGCTAATAAACTGACAGTTGTTCAAATTAGAGATATCTTGCATAGAGTTGGTGATAGTAAGATGACGAAAACTATTATCTAGGGATATTTCAAGAGTTTTCAGAGTGAGACACAAGCAAGAGAAAGAATTCCTAAGTCTATTGTGGAGAAGTACAAGGACACTATATATTTTATTGTTGACATTGATCAATGATTGATGGAAGTTGTAGATCCTAGAATAGTCTGGATTATGCCAATGGGCTATGAAGTTGAGGAGAACATCTTGGAACTATATGCACAACATTTGTTGAATAAACCTTGGGATCCAATAGAAGAGAGATTTGGAACCTATGAAGAAAAATATATGCAAGTACATGAGCAGTTGAAGAAACCTATGATAGTCTGGAGAGTAAGAAAATAAGTGGAAGCCTTTGCAGAGAGCATGGGTATATTTGTAGAAGTTGTGAGAGAAGCTAGAAGAAAGAAAGAACAAGTTGAACAAGAGCATACTAGAACTGAATCTTCTAGTCCGAAAACATCCTCTACCCAATCTAGATCAACAAGGAGCTTTGTACCCTTATCTAGTTCTATCTTGAAATTAAGCCCTGTGATAGCTCAAGTGAAGACATCTAGTAGAGAAGGAAAGAGGAAGAAGGATAAAAGCAAAAGAGTTTATGTTGCAGCTGAGGAAGATGAGGAAACTAAATTTGATGAAGTGAGAGAAATTAAGAATCATGGCACAAAGGCAACAACAGTCACTAAGGACAAGCCCTTTGGTGAAGAAGAGAAAGCAAAGAAGAAAATGAAAAATGTCAAACCCGGTATGTCTATAAAGGAAGTTGAGAGAGGCATAATCAAGGATGGTAATATTAAGCCACTATGTGAATGGTATGGTACCTTTGACAGTGTTGGTCAATGAATTCTTGAAGAAGCAACAATAAAGTATTTGAATAATTTCAATATGACTCTTGTTGAAATAATGTCCCAGTTGCCTAAAGGTCTATATGAAGTTTTGGAAATGAGGAGAGTGAATGCAAGAACTGAAGATGAGCATTTGAGAGAGTGTATTCTTGCAAATTTATGTCTGGTGAGGTCTATTGAGGAAATAAAGAAAATTTTGAATGGTGCTAAGAAGGATTTCATGAGAAAAACAAGAGTAAACAAGCTTATGATTGGTTGGACTGAAGAGGTAGAAAAAGAAACTAAAAGAATTCTAAAGGAAGTTTTGTAAAAAAAAAAATCAATATTGTTTCTAAAGAAGGTCATGATGAAGATGCTCCATCTGGTCTCGTAATAGAAGAAGGAAAAGAAGATACAGTCAAGGACACTCAGATTCCTCTTGATATGCATGATACATAAGTTTTTTTGGAGACTGCAGCTCCTGAAGATGTGATAGCTAAAGAAGTTGAGATTCCTAAAGTCAAGCAAGAATTTGTAGCTAAGGAAACAATGTTTGAAGAAAAGAAGGCTAAAGTAAAGAAAGTTCTTGTGGAAGCAAGAGACACTGTAGAGGCAATGAAGAAATTTCTGGAAGAGCAACAGGAAGAGTTTGACCTTGAATTGGGTGAAGGTCCTATTAATTTGGCTACTTTGTCTCTGATTTAGAAATTGAAAGTTACACCATTTGCTCAAGCAAAGGCTAGCGAAGAATTGTTGAAGTATCACATTGAGGATAGTGAGATATTGATTCTTGCATCCAGCATCTTGGAGAGATTCATGCCTTCTCATGTTAAGGATCCATCCGGTTCTCCCTCCAGTGAGCTGAAGAAGGTTATTAATTATGTATGTACTCATTTTGAGTCCCTTGAGAAGTTAGTTGAGGACAAGGTACAAAAGGAGTTTGATGATAAAAGGTTCAATAAGGTAAAGTGCTTGATTGCTAATGAAAAATCAATATTAGCTACTTGTGTAAATAATATTCAAAGTGCACTATCTAAAGGAGGAAAGATCTATAAGTCATGTTTATCTTTGTCTAAATTTACTGAGGAAAATGAGAAGAAGATTAAGGATCATGAGAAATAGTTAACTGATATTTCTAAAGCCTTTGATCCTTTAACTATTTCTGTTGGAAATCAAGAAGGTCAAGTTATATCCCTACTTGACAAGATAAAGAGTTTGAAGCATGATAATGATAGAATTATGGAAAGAGAATGTGAGCTTATAGGCCCAATTGGTTTGAAGATGGAAACAATGTTGAGTGCATTGAAGGAAGCACAAGATGCTATGGTGGTCAGTGATTCGACGAACCTTGAATCTATAGAGATGCAATCTTATCTATTATGTGGTCACATGACTATTTCAGAGAGTCACAAAAAAGAGTTGGGACACTAGTTTGAGCCTATTGAAGACCAATTTTGTAGATATATTCAAGTTTGTGTAAGTTGTAGAAGCTTGTTTGTACATATGCAGTTTGAAGTTTTTGTTTGATTTTTTGAATATGGATTCCCCATCTTTTCCATTGATGTCAAAGGGGGAGAGTGGGATAGTGAAAAATTCCTTAATCATCTCAGGGGGAGTTGTGTTTTGAAGTTTTGAAGGTTGGTAGTGTAATTCATGTTGGTATTGATCTGACACTTAGTCATTTTTCACTAAGTGTTACCATCAATGCCAAAGGGGGTGATTGTTGGAAAGAAACACTGCACAAGTTATCTAGTGTTGTCATTGATGGAAACCCCAATCAGTGATTCAATCCATATGTCAGTATTTGATCATACTAGAAGTTAGATCAAAGTTTTGTGATTAACTGTCAAGCTATAACAAAGCATCTGAAAAAATTATCTTCATCAATTCATATGAAATTTTTTTTTATCCTTTTAAGTTGTGGATATTAGGGAAGGTAGTTTGGTGTATAATATATGTTGTCCTTGAATATTAGAGCCTTGTATTGATCTGTGCACGAGTTAGAAGATCTAGTTGATCAATTTTTTGTTTAACATTGCAAGAAGGCCGACTAAGTGAATACAACATGTTGTAGATATTTGAGGAGAAATTGTTTAAGTGTTTTGTGTTTGAGAGTGTTTATTTGGGTCCTCACTATGTTGTGGCCAGCTTTGGTTAGTGCACATTAAAAATTATTTGTGGATTCAGCCGATAGTTTGAAAATATTTTCTATTTTGTTGAAGCCGACATGTAGCGATTAAATCCTTAGTAGCAGATATATATAAGTGATTGTTTATATCATTTTGATGCATGTACAAAGTGTGTTGATGTGTGATGAAAAATTCAGAAGGATTGTAGAGTGATTATGCATAGTTTCACTTGTGCATAAAAGGATTTTTGATGCGAATTAAAGTAGAATAGAGCAGAAGAGCATAATTAGATAGAAGGACAAGAAATTGATAATGTCCTTAACCAGGACTATTCTCAAGAATTTTTAGATGCTATTTCATAGTTCACCACTCTAGTTATCTTTTGACACTGATTGTAAGGCAGTAAGCCTTTCTATTTTTGAGCAATGAGCTCTAGGCAGTGTGCCTGAATGCAAGTGCATTCCCATTTTGTAAACATCTTTTTGAGTATACTCAGATCATATTGTGGATTGACCTCCACTGTGGTTTTTCCCCTAACGAGGTTTCCACTTAAAAAATCCTTGTGTTATGGTGTTTTGGTTGCTTTTTTTATGTTCATGCATATTTCTTTTGGTTGAATTTTATAAGTTCTTTGAAGATCAAATTAATAAACTTAAAAATTGTAGAACACTGATTCACCCCCCCTCTCAGTGTTCCTTGATTCCAATAGCAGGATCATCATGGAAAAAATAGGCCCTTAAGTGGAAAAAAATTCAGAAAAATTAGAGTTACGCAACTTGATGTAAAAATTTGAATAAGTTATCTATATTATTTAAAAAATATGTAAGAACAAAATCTGTAGCAAATTGAATGTATTTTCTAAACTACTAGGTTTTTTTTTTTTAAATCTATTTGGTGAAAATTTGAAATTTCAATGGTAGTACTTAAATTTTAGGGAAAAATAAAAGTAGGTGTTTGTCGACCACCCTAACCACAATAAAATGATAATATTTTTATAATATTTTAGATATAAGTAAGGACTCATGTCGATGTGATGTATATTTTTGTAATTTTTTCTCGATGAAAATAATTAATTATGATTTTTTATTACAAAAATTAAAACTTATCACCTTAACTTGGTCAAAACTTCATGAAATTCATTTTCTTTAATCCTATAGTATGTGAAACATAGAATATGACACATGATTCAAAAAATGTGATACCATTTGAAAGCTATAGATGTTTTTCAATCAGCCTATCAATCAAGACTTTAGTCATAATTCAAATAGAAAATAAATAATAATTAGTTATTAAATTCAAAGTAAAGCATAATTTATATTGGTGAAAAGTTGAGAATCTCCTTTAAAAACCCTTTTCGTTTCATCAATTTTGGGTACAACAAAAGTCATTAGCCACATATCCTATGCATACCCATCATATCACCACTTTTTGGCCCATCATGATCTTGCACATACCTAGATAGAACATGATCTAGTACCTACAAACTACATTTCTCCCTTTAGGAGGAAACAAATCCACTAGCAATTGGAGAAGTTAATCCAAAAAGATGAAAGAATCAAGAATCCAAATAAAAATGATGCGTTCCTCTAAAAACTACTTGAATTTCCACGTGTAAGAAAAAAATGTTGTCAATCCAAAAACAAGTGAAAATTGATGTAGAACAAGCTCTAAAGATGATGAAGCCAGTGGTGGAATAATAGTGATAATGTGATTTTCAATAAAGAGGATATGAATTTCCTCCAACTAATCATTCAGTTTGAAATCTAAGACTCTATTGATAAGGATGATAAGTCTATAAAATATGAATCCTAAGTAGCTATATCTAGAAGATGATGGAACTCCTACTGCATTGAATCAATAGGGGACAAAGATGTGGCCATTTAAAATTGATTGAGAACAACATGATATGGTGATGTAGTGTTGATCTAAAGAGTGGGGACATGAAGACAAGTCTTTGAACCTTTAGAACATGCATGCCCTATGATATAGTCAAGCTCCTCTAAAGTATCATCATCAAAGGGTAGGCAGTCTACATCTGCAAGAGGAATGAGACAATATATAGTACAATCCTCTAAGTATGGAGAGATATGAGGGTCTCCATGGATCTCCCAAAGTCAAGTACAAAGTGTGTGGAGATAATCAATGTTTGATATAGAACAAATAATGTCATGATCAACACTAGAAAAAATCACTCCTACAATATGATCTATAATAATACCCCATGTTGATAAAATGTTTGGTGTATTAGGATGTCATTTTACCAGGAATCATAATTATCCTTTGCTAGAATGACCATATAAGAATGGATAAAAAACCCATGATACTTCCTGAAATTAAAAATCAGAGACTAAACACCTTAGTACATGTAAAGTAGATCAAATGATGTCATTTCACGTAAACATATCCTTTCCAGGTGCCATTTAATGTCCAAGTAATTGATAGAAATGTGAAATCACAAAAAATTATTACTAAGGGTGTTTGGATTGACACTTTGTATAAGTTGGATGAATGCACGCTTTAGTGCAATAGTGATTCTTTGATGTCCAACATAAGGACTTTAGATTATTCATCCTCACCATCAAATCAAGAAAAGAGGAAGATTGTAGTGTCTACATCTAATGGTCATGCTTTTTGAGTACCTAAGGGTGAAAATGCTTTGGAGATGAAGCTCCCAGTGGAGAAAACAAAGTTGTGGCACCAAAGGCTTGGCCATATTGGTTAGAAGGGTCTTAGAGCCCTAAAATATAAGAGCCTTGGTAAAGGCCTTGATGATTGTGTAGTGTAGGAAAAGGTATTCCTTTTTCACACTTAATTTGGGAAATAATAATAATAATAAAGGACTAAAAGATACCTTAATTTAGTGTTGTAATGAGTATGTGCAAGATCATGATGGGCCAAAAAGAGGTGATATGATGGGTATGTGTAGGGTATGTGGCTGATGACCTTTTTTTATAGAAAATTGATGAAACGAAAAGGGTTTTTAAAGGAGATTCTCAGCTTTCCACCAATATAAATTATTATTTAATTTGAATTTAATAAATAATTATTATATTCGTTTTCTATTTGAATTACAACTAAACTCCTGATTGATAGGTTGATTGAAAAACATCTATAGCTTTTGAACACTATCACATTTTTTGAATTTGAAACATGCGTCACATTCTATGCTTTGCATACTATAGGATTAAAAAAAAAAAGAATTTCATGAAGTTTTGACCAAGTTAAGGTGGTCAGACATACGCGTTTTAATATTTTTTAAAAGTTGTAATAAAAAAATCATAATTAATTATTTACTTAGAAAAAAATTCCAAAAAAATATGCATCACATCCGAACATGAGTCCTCTATTATATCTAAAATATTATAAAATATTATAATCATTTTATTGTGGTGAGGGTGGTCAGATAGACATCTACTTCTTATTTTTTCCCTGAAATTTAAGTACTACTACATTGAAGTTTCAAATTTTCACCAAATAGATTTTTTCTATAAATAAACCTAGTAGTTTAGAAACTACATTAAATTTGTTACATATTTTATTCTTACATATTTTTGAAATAATATAGATAACTTATTCAAATTTTTACGTCAAGTTGTCTAACTTTGATTTTTGTAATTTTTTCACCACTTAAGGGCCTATTTTTTCCATGGTGATCCTACACATACCCTAATATGCATTTTACATATTCACATTAAGTTTAGGGCCCTATTAAATAAAATGGACTTAATTGTGCCTTATTTATGGTGTTGTAAGGTGTACCTTTACATGTTCACACTCATCTAGGGATTTATTAATTAGCTGACGTTAATTTTCTTCAATTGGCCCTTTTCATTCAAATCCAATCCTAATATATTGCATTTTACAAAGAAGAAAACTTGACATTCATTAATTCCATAACATAACATATATCATTAGAGAATGTGTGTCCTAGTTAAGTAACCTAGGACCCATTCGCCCTTGGGCAAATGGGTCCTCACTTAGACTTAGGACCCTAATTTTAAATTATGTTTTTGGCAGTATTTCAATGGTTTCAAATGTATATTCACATGTTGACTTGTGTTATTTGAATTTTGGGAATTAATGTTAACATATGTATAAATAAGAGGTCATTTCACTAAGTTTCATCCTAACAAATCTAATACTTTCAATAATTCTAGCAATTTTATGAGCAAGTGTGATCAAGAGCATTTTCAAGGCATTCAAGAGTAGATTTATTGAAGATTATTGTACCATTCAAGATCCTATTATCATGTCAAATTCGTCTTGCATCATGCATGTTATTTGAGCTAATATGTTGATGTAGTGTTCAAGATCCATTCAAGCATTCAAAGGAATTATTTCAAATCAAATTTCATGATCAAGATCCACATCCATTGAAGCCATCTCATGCTAGTTATAGATCCACATTCTAAGGTTCATCCAAGGGTTTGGTGAGTTGTGATATTGAGTTTTTCATTCATCATTCCTTTCATGTTAATTTATTTTATTTCAAGGTTTAATTACCAAAATGGGGTTTGACCAAGGTGAACCCCCATTCACCAACAACAAAAGGGTATATGCAGGATCATCATGAAAAAAAAGGCCCTTAAGTGGCAAAACTTTTAGAAAAATAAGAGTTAGGAAACTTGACGTAAAAATTTGAATAACTTATCTATATTATTTCAAAAATATGTAAAAATAGAATCTATAGCAAATTGAATGTAGTTTCTAAACTACTAGGTTTATTTTTTAAAAACTATTTGGTGAAAATTTGAAATTTCAATGTAATAGTACTTAAATTTTAGGGAAAAAATAAGTAGGTGTCTATCTGAACACCCTAACCACAATAAAATGGTAATATTTTTTATAATATTTTAGATATAAGTAGAGGATTCATGTACCGATGTGATACATATTGTTTTGTAATTTTTTCCAAGAAAATAATTAATTATGAATTTTTCATTATAACTTTTAAAAAATATAAAAAACTCATATGTCTGACCACCTTAACTTGGTCAAAACTTCATGAAATTCATTTTTTTTAATCCTATAGTATGCAAAGCATAGAATATGACGCATGTTTTAGATTCAAAAAATGTGATACCATTTGAAAGCTATAGATGTTTTTCAATCAGTCTATCAATCAAGACTTTAGTCATAATTCAAATAGAAAATGATCAATAATTATTTATTAAATTCAAAGTATAGCATAATTTATATTGGTTGAAAGCTGGGAATCTCCTTTAAAAACCCTTTTCATTTCATCAATTTTGGCTAAAAAAAATTCATTAGCCACATACCAATCATATCACCACTTTGTGGCCCATCATGATCCTACACATACCCAAAACACTTTTCCCTCTTAATGTGTGTTTGTGGAATATAGGTGGAAGATATCTTGGAGAGAAAATTACAAAGTTGTCACCATTCTTGCAATTTCATAGAAACTATGCGATTTAGGAATCTGGGAGTGCAAACACAAGAGAACAGAATCCATAAACCATTTTTCAAGAGCCCTAGCCAGGACTCATTTTCCCTATGGCAAATGATTCCTCAGTTCGCTTTGAAAAAGCATTTTTTGAGAGAGGTACACAAGATGTATCCCTTCTAGATTCTCTGGAATGTTTGTAGGTTTCATCAATATTATGCTTAATCTTCTAAATCTACTTTATAGATTGCAATTTGGAGTTAATTTTTTATTTTTAATCTTTTTTCCCGAAAGTGTTGTTTAATCGAGACCCCCGTTGTTGCATAAAAAGGAAATTAGTAGATTCACACTTTAACATGATTCACCTCAAGGTTGAAAATCATTTCATACTGTGGATCTCATTTCCTAATGAAATTAGAGTAGGACCCCTTTTCCCTCTTTGGATTCACTTTTCTATTTTGGAAAATTCACCACCCCTATTTTTCTATGTTTTAGATTGTAATCTCGAGTTGGATTTTTATGAACATTGTATATATGGAAAGAAACATCATGTTTCTTTTTATTTCAATTCTCATAAATATTTTGGGGTTTTGGATTATGTACATTTTGATGTGTTTGTTATTGATAATGTTCCTTCATTAAAAATATCTATGTACTTTGTCTCATTCATAAATGACTATTCTAGAAGGAAATTTTTATATTTCCTTGGAAGGAATTTTTTATATTTCCATAGAAGTAAATTTGAATTTTTTAGTTAGTTTAAGGAGTTCAAGTCCTTGGTTGAAAACTAGACTAGTAGAAAAATAAAGTGCCTGAGGATGGATAATAGTGGTGATTTTTGTTCCATAAGATTTGATAAGTTATGTAAGGACCATGGGATCGAGAGACACAAGACAAATCCATATACCCCACAAAAAAATGGAGTTGAAAAGATAATGAAAAAAATAATAATGGAGAGTTATAGGAGTATTTTGAGTGGTGTTTTCCTTGAAAAAAAGTTCTAGGCCGAAGTTGTAGCTACTACATGTTACCTGATCAATAGGTCTCCTACTTTAGAACTTGTTGAATGGACACATAATAAGGCATGGTCTAGAAAGAATATATCAATGAGACATCTCAAAGTCTTTGGTTGTGAGGAATATGCTCATGTGCTTGATGTGAAGAGATATAACTTGGAGAACAAGATGGTGAAGTGTATCTTTATTAGCTATGGAGTTGGTGTGAATGGGTAAAAGTTTTGGGATCCAATTTTAGGGAATGTGCTCTACAACAAAGTGTCATATTTTGTGACCTAAAACCTTCCATAGTTGATGTACAACCAAAGAAGGAAGAAAAAAGAAGGAATAAGTTAAAACTCCACCTACTCCTAAAATGGAAGAACTATGTACTCTTGGTAGGCCCTAATGATGATAAGAGCTCTACCATCTTTGACAACTCTCAAGAAGATCCAACACCTCAACCATAGCCATTGAGGAGGTCTACATGAGAAAGGTGGAAACCAAATAGATTTAGGTATTACATGTTCGACTCTAGTGGTATATTTTCTTTGATTGCTAACAATGATATAATGTCCCAATTTTCATGAGCATCAGTTTCAAAGGATTTAGCCTATTCCCGACTTTCATAGGATAATGAGCTTGGTTAGGTGGTCTTCTTGGTAGATCTATAGTTAGTTGGTGGGTTCCATTTCTTGGATTTAGTTTGATTGGAGTAATAAGGGAGATAATAATTAAATTAATTATTTGTAAGGTTATTAAATAAATAAATATTATAAAGTAACCTTATATTTAATTAATTTAATAAAGTGACTTACATAAAATATTATATCATAAGTTATTTAGTTGGTGGGCTTCATTTCAAAAGCTCAACTTGTGCTTTATTGCAGCTGTTAGAGGTGATACTTTAGTCATCTCACTATTGCAAATTTAAGGGCCAAGGGCTATATTTGGAGGAGAACCAATTAGGAGTTATTGCAGATTGATATTCAATATTTTCATCCTCTCTTGGGTCAATTTTGGCATGGTATGAGATTCTGATATTTCATGATAGTCATATTAGAGGGCATCGATTTCATTCTTTAAGCGCCTAGCTTGGTTTGATTTGGATAGAAGCTTGTAGTGCTGAATTCAAAGGTTCATATCAATGATGTTTGGTACTAATTGAATGTGCTTGGAAGCTGATATCATTTTGTATCAGAAGTTCATACAAAAATAGGTATGACCATCTAGGAAGGATGAATTTATTCATAGTGGGTTTTACATTCACCAATTTCACTTGATCACCTTGGTGAATATCCCCTTGAGGGTTGTCACTGATATCAGGTGTGAAGATTCAAGGTTTACAACTATCTATGAATTTATTTTGAATTCTGATAATACAACAGGGGCAACATATGTTGGATCTGATTTGGCTTAGGATAAGCCTTTATTCATTGTATAAGGAGCTTCTACATCATCCAAAAACCAAGGCGAACTTAATATTGGGTTCTTGCATTTTGTTAGTCCATTTTGCATTGGAATTCTAGGTGTTGTTGTAGGTAATCATTCATATCAAACTTTGGCATTTTAATTGAACATGTATTGTGAATCCAAGAGTCTTGGCTATCTATCCTAGTATTGTACTCAAATTGTCATTCAATAAAGGAGATATAAGTTATATGCCAAATGCTTGATGTAATCTTCATGTTGATTAGAATAATGGTTTGCATGCCAATTATTTGACAAAATGTCAATTAGCTGTAGGTGCATATTTTACATGTAGAAATCATATATATACATTTGAAAAGATTGAAAGAAGTCATTTATGCATTTATATGATTGCTTAATAATTGTAGTACTAATTTACAAGAATTTAGAGTACTTTGATATAATTTTCAAGCAAATATATCAAACTAAAAACACAGACCAGCAAGTATTAAGTTTGCATCATAAATGTTTGGAAATATTCCTTGAGCATATCTTTTGCATTTTGAGGTCAGAATTAGTAAGGAATATTATAGTGGTATCAGAGCTATTGACCTACCATCATGTTGGGTAGATTGGACATTGAATTAACTAGTTAATCATGGTTACTTCATGTACCCAGAAGCAGTGGGACAAAAATATGACGCAGATGTATTCCTTCTTGCAAAAGATAGAACAAAACTAGAAGATGATGGTTGAATTGACCTCACAACCAAGATTTTCTAAGTATATGGTATCCATTTTTAAGGGGTCTATATCACAAAACAAAAGGGAGGAGGAACAAGAGGTCTCTACAGTATCTAGAAGCCTCTATGATGAATTCTCAGTAGTTGGTGACCAACATACAACTGATCCTATGGAGAGAAAAAATCAGACTTAAATAGAGAAAGATGTTGGGCACAAGAAACTTTAGGATGACTTCAAGGTTGGGGCTGTGTGCAAGAAGTTGAGTCCACTTTTTGGCCAAAAAGTGGGTGTTTTTCCTGATTTTCAGAATTTGACACATTTGACCTTAAAATTTGAAGCACTTAGAAATGAAATCTTTAAAAAGTCACTAATCATAAAATGTAGTGCTTGAAGTCTAGTTTCCAAATATGCAATTTATTTCAATACCCAGATTGTACAAATTAAGTTTTAATATGCATTTCTAAAAACCACTGTTTAAAAGTTATTTTTTTTACCATACCATGCACGTGTACGACATCCATATTTTGACTTAAATTATCGTATTTTTCTAAATCATTTTGGGAAAAGTTTTATGACTCATTGAAGCTTGTTCTTGATATTTTTTTGTAATTTTTTATTGAATTTTTTTTTTGTTAAATTTTTATTTGGCAGATTTGTCGTTTTGAAAAATCGTCGTGTACGACATGCATAAGATGACCTAAACTTATCATTTTTTGATTTTTTTTATTGAAAATAATTGTCTGAAGTTTTTTCTCGTGCAATCCGTTTGTCAAAATGCTACGTTGATCAAAAGTTATTAAAATAGTAAAAAACCCTGATATTTAAAGTTTATGGACCAATTTTATTAGAAATTAATATAAAAATAGAAAACATAATCCAATTGCAAAAAAAATTACATATTTAGGATCTACATTGTTTCATCTAAAATGGTTTAAATTTTGTCAGAAAATTCTACAAAAAAGGTCGTCAGCCATATGTCCAAAGTTGGTATTTTTCTTTGACATTGTTAGGACCTTCAACTTGTAGGTCAAACCAGGTTGAAGGCCTAGGTTTGGACTTCCAATGCTTTTCTTGAACCAAAAACCTACAAAAAACCTGACCACAAAGCAAAAAAAAATCAAATTTTTTAAAAAGGGATCCCGATTATAAAATGAGGTCCCGTTTATTAATAAACAAGATCCTGTCCTATAATCGGGATCATGTTCCCTATTCTACAATATTCGAACCATTGTAAAGGAAATGTGATCCCATTTCTCGGCCAACGGCCCTCGCATTCAATGCCAAAGAACAAGATCCCGATTATAGAATGGGATCCTAATTTTTATAAGCGGGATCCTGATTTTTATAAGCGGGATCCCGTTTTATAAACGGGATCTTTTTTCTTTTATTTAAATATACTGCAAAAAATTACTGTGAAGCTTGCAACTTCACATGTACGGCCGAGAGCGGTAAAATTAAATTATCTTTCATAAGCTATTGTATTTACAGGTGGTGAACTTCATTTTTAGTTTATTTTATCAAACAGGGCATCATCTACACCATTTTTGAAGTGGAATTGTGTTATTTTTGTGCTTGTTTGGAGGAGCAAAAGGTTTTCAATTTGCAATATGGATTGAAATTTTCAAAGGAGGCATGAAGGGAACAATTTTTAAAGTGGAATTGTGGTAGTTTTCTACTTGTTTTGAGGAACATAAGAGGAAGAATTTTGCCCTAATAGGTATTCAACTTCCAATTTGGATTGAATATTTTGAAGTATTTCACTATTAACATTCATTTGTGCTTGAGAATTTTATAATTATGGGAGATAAAGCTCATAATAAGAGAAGGAAGACATTAAATCCTCAAGAAGTTGAAGCAAATAGAGAAAAAGAGAGACAAAGACAAAGAGAAAGAAGAATGAGAATAAAATCAATGAATGATGGCGGAGCAACCAATTCAATAACTATTGAAGATGAAAACATTAAGGATACCATAGTTGTAGATGAAGCTAATTTGCAAGGAGTCAATTTGGAGAAGAATATGATTATACAAACAAGTCCTACTATGTCTTCAAATCCCTCTTTGAATGCTATGGAGAATGTTTCAATATGCACAAATCCAGGTATGTCTTCAAATCCACATGTTAGTAAAATGGTAAATTTGTATGTAGAAGTTTACAAGATGTTGGACTTAATGATGTTGACATTGACTATATTCAAAGAGATGAAACTTTTATAGAATTTGTTGAAAACAAAAAAGAAAAATCTTTTATTGCAAATGAAAATCAAAAATGATCATTTTCTTGAAAATGAAAACAAAACCTATATTTTTGATGAAAATGAAAATGAAAATGAAAACCGTTTTGATGATGAAAATGAAGAAAATGAAAATGAAAATGAAAACCGTTTTGTTGATGAAAATGAAGATGAAAATGTAAATGTAAATGAAGATGAAGATGAAAATGAAGATGAAAATCTAGAATGTGATGTTGAATTTAATGAAAATACTTTTTTTTTTTAAATTGGAAGCGGTGTTTTCGATAATCTTCCTGGTCAAATTTCTTGGAGGCAAATAAGAACACATGCGAATAGAATATACACCAAATTCTTTTATTGTAAAAAAAATTCCATTCAATGTCAACAAATGATGTAATTGATGAGAATGCAATAAATGAGGAAAGTAATGAAAAGGTTAGGCTTTTATGTTAAACCAAAAAGAAAAGATCAATCATTAAAACATGTTATGTCTACTGTTGCTAGTGTCATTCAATCTATTGGGAAAAATAGTCGATCTAAAGATAAAAAACGTAGCAAGAAGAGCTATAACTACTGCTATAGTTAATAAAGCAACTTTGAATAAAATAATGGTAAGCAATATTAGTGAAGTTTTACAAATACATCCTAAAACATTACTAAAAGCAGAAAAAAGAAGAGAAAGTATAGAAAATGATCCTATCAATCAACGTTGGAGTTTTAGTGGACGACTACCGAGGTCTGATATAAAATTGAATGTTGAAATTAAATATTTGATTGAAAAATATTGGCATGATAATACTAGGGTTTCATCTAATGCTAGAGATGTTTTAAAATTAAGGGTGGGGTCCAAAGTTCGCGATCCTCACCCAAGACACCTATTAGATACAACACAAACTAAAATCTATAGAAAATTTTGTAGCAATTCAGTGTTACCTGGTAATATTAAAATAAGTCAAAGGTCTTTTGAAAAATATAAACCCTGGTATGTAAAAATTAATAAGCAATGAATATCTTGTTGTTGTAAAATACATGTTCAATTTTGTTATTTTTATGATGTTTTTCGATATATACGTTGTACCTTGCATGCTAACATGATTATATAGGATTGTGGTATTGATATGCCACTTGAAGCAATAAGAGAGTTTATTTTAGGTTTGTTTTGTGAAAAATATAATGATAAATTATTTTATTTAAGTTCTTGTATTTCTAGACAATGCATTAACTGTGGAAATCTTTCCATTTTAAGAATTTTTTTGCATGAAAGTGTTGATCATGATTTTGGAAAATAATTAGTAGATGTCAAAAGATTTAGGAATGTTCACTATTCTTTAAAAGATGGAAAAATAGGAAAGTGTTGTGATTTAGTTACAGAAAAAGTTAGTGTGCATGCATTTATGAGTGAATTTAACAATAAAATTGTACCAAAATATGTCATGCACTCTGAGCATGCTCAATGGCTTGATGGCCAGTTTTGTGCATGTAGAAACACATTTCCAATTTGTACTATACTTTCAGTGGTTGATTTTGCGAAGAATTATACTCTTGCTCTGCAAGAGGAAATTCAATCTCAATATTATAATTCAGTGCAAGTAGCTATGTTTGTCCATATTGTTTATAAACATGTAGATGATAGCACTGAGGATGATAGAAAAGTTTTGAGGGAGTATCTTTTTTATTTGAGTGACAATCGGTTACACTCATCAGAGTTTGTTCAATATTGTTTTAGTATATTTTATAGAAATTTAAGAGAACGAGGAACCCATATGAAATGAAACCTCATATGGTCAGATAATTGTATGAGGTAATTCAAAAATGCTAGAATTTTCTATTGGTTAAGTAGGGTTCACAAGGAACTTAATGTCCAACATATATGGAGTTTTTTTGAAGCTGGGCATGGTAAAAGAGAACATGATGGAGCTGTTGCATGTGTCAAAAGAATTCTTGCTAGAGAACAATTAAAATTCAAGGATTAAGTAAAATTTAAAGATGCACATGAGATTGTGGATTGGTGTAATAGAAGATTATCTACACCTGGTTCGAGTGATTACTCTATAGTTCATCGATTCTTTTGGTTGGTAGAAGAAGAGAACATTGTATCTAGAGTTGATTGTGAGACAATGAGTGGATCTACTAAATGGAATTCATTTAGGAGTACGACAACAAGCACATGGAATATTTGGACAAGGGAGCTTGCATGTTTTTGCTAGTTTTGTATCTCAAGAGATTGGGAAGCTTGTAAAAATACAAAATGGGCTGAATAGTGGGAGCAAAGATCGTTGACACCTGTAGAAGCACATAATCAATATGAAAGAACTATTGAAGAAAATGATCAATTGTTTCCTCTAAAGATTATGGCCGTGTTTCAAACCTTGTACAAGAAGGTAATTTTAATTCAATTTATTTCACTTTATTAAGTTATTTTATAATACTAAATTATTTATATGGATATGCACAAGTTATTAAATCAAATTTTGTTGGCAAGACATGTCTATATTGTTATTTCACTTGAGGGGAATGAAGAGCAAACCAAATATTGGTTGGCTCATTGTGTGGAAACTAAAAATAATTTGATAACACCTCGAGAAGATGATGATGGCTTTCATTATCCAATAGGTACGGTGATCCCCTTAAGACACCTCCTTAAAAAAAATTTGATAACAAGTTTTAGATCCACTTAAGCAATTTTTTAGAACAAGTCTTCGATCCCCTTAAGAAAATTTTGAGAACTTATTTCATGATGGTTTTTGAACATGTTTTCCAATAGGATGGGTGGTGGTTGTTGGCACTTGGCTACGAAAATACTTGAGAAGAAAGAATGGTCCACCTACATTTGAAGACTATGAAACACATAAAAAGATTATGCATTATTCACATTTGCTGGTGGCAACAAATATAAAACTAGAGTGGTATTGTGGAAGACCTTCAAAAAAATTGCTATGGTCAATTTCTATGGAAGAGCATGAGGCAATCATAGATGCATTGCAAAAAAGAGAGGATGTAGATGGTACAATGGAATAAGTCTGGGGTAAATATAGTTTTAGTTTTATTTTTGTCCTTTTAAAGACATTAAATACATGTTTCGACATTGGTGAAGTGTGTTATTAGTTGAAATTGATTTAAATTGTCCTTTTATACATCCTTAAGGCATAATCACAAAAAGGATCTAGTCCATGAAATTCAACCTAGACAACATGGAATACTTGGTAAAAATAGGTAATTATTAGTTAAATTATATTTAAATACATGTTTTGATTATATATTGATATTGCTTGGACATTAATAGTTAAAATTGATTTATTGTCATTTTTTGTATCCTAAAGCCATCATTGCATTGATCTCATACTTTGAAACAAAAAGGAGAGGATGGCTGGATTCAACCTACAAACATGTGTGGAATACTTTTAAATGCAGGTAATTGAGTTTTGTACATATAGATAGTTTTATATACATTAAAATATGTATGTTTTGATGATTTCATTGATATTGCTTGTACCTTTTTGATATCAGGTGGTGTGAAGACCTACTACATTCTAGCCACAAGTTTGAGATGTTCTTGAGATGGCATATCCAAATTTTGTTAACATTGTTTTGAGATGACATATATGTACATACATACTTACAAAATCAAACATACTCGATGTACTTCTATGTATCAAATCAATATTCTATATATTTTGTTTCTTAAATGTGCATGTTTTCCTACTTTGAAACTTTATGTCTATGTGTATAATCACTAAATATCATGCATACATTATTGTTAAATCAATTATATCCTTAAGAGGTATTATGACCCCTTAATACATCCCCTTAAGAAATTCTATTATGACCCCTTAAGACACCCCCTTAAGACCCCTTAAGACATCCCCTTTAGGTGTATTATGACCCCTTAAGACATCCCCTTAAGACATTCTATTATGACCCTTTTAGACATCCCCTTAAGACGTTCTATTATGACCTCTTTAGACATCCCCTTAAGACATTCTATTATGACCCCTTTAGACACCCCCTTAAGACGTCATTATTTGTTTTGACAACTTATAAATTAGTGTTAGATGATATTATTTATAGTATTTATTAATGCTTTTATTCTCTAATCTTCTATGGTATTGTTTATTTTTTAAAATTTTATCCTTTCTGGTATATAAATAGATTTCTTTTGTTTGTAAATTATGATTTATTGACTGATTATTGATTGACGTGAATTGAATAAGTTCATTGAGTAATTATCACTATTTGTTGAATGTACATATCATGTATATCATGTATGAAATCACTAAATTTGCAAAGTATAAATATTAAAATTTCCTATATTAATCCATGTATGAGATCACTAAATTTCATATTAATGTCCTATATTAATGTCTTGACTATGAACATAAAATGCATAAATGTACATGTGTAAATTAAAATTTCAAGCAATAATAAAGTCCATAATTTATGTAACATATTAAGTGCATGAAACCAATATATTAAGCGCATGAAATAAAGTCCAACAGAATACATGAGAAATAGGAAATATAGTCCATGAAATAAACAAATATAACACATAAAATCACATGTTTCTAGGTCATGTACTATCTCTATAATCAAAAGACCTCTTCACACCATGCAGACTATGTGGATGACCTAAAACATTCTGTATAAGAGAAAGATGAAATCAAATGTAAGACAATAAAAAATGATTTAATGACAATTTAATTTATAATCCATCATAAAATTAAATTACCATCATATCTACGTCTGGATGCTCTAGTGCACTTGAAGCAACCTCTAAATTCTCTAAATCAATATACATAAACAAGACAGAAATTTGAAATTAGATGTACAACACTACAATTAATTTTTTTTTATTCAATTTAATTTATAATTTATCATATTTTAATTGTACCGTATTCTGAGGCTGTGCACTGGGCTCTTCTCCAGGACCTGTCCATACATGCTCAACTACAAGATGTGTCTCATGCTATAAAAGAAAAAGAATATGTAAAAATATCATATTATGTACATATTCAATTTAAAAATTGTAATTGACTTTAAATATAATAAAAAAATTAAATTACCACTTGATCTGGAACCTGCTCTACATGTCCTCCTGGTGGTGTAACTATGTCTGGGTCAGGGCTAAAAGTTGCACTAACAAAGTCCTACGAGATCAAAATTAAAGCATGTACAATTGAATTAGGTTAATATATATATATATTCAAGTTTGCACGTTTTGTGTAGAAAGTTTTGTAAACAACCTAGAAATCAGTGGCCTCACGAGTAACTACAACAACAAATGTTTTCCCAATGCCCATTCTTTTTGTGGTATCAACCTAGACATACATGTACATAGACATTTAACGCTTATAATATTTACAAGCACGTACATGTATGCATTTCATATATCTAGTGAATTCAAAACTCATAAAATTGTAACTATACTAATGTAAACTTTAAACAAATTTACAATATGAATGTACCTGCCCCTGATCTATGACACCCGATAGTGGAGGAGTGCTTGACAATCCCTCAAGAGGAATCGACGTGGATGCCAATTGACTCGCTCGACGTGGATTCTGATTGACTTGCCTAAACCAACATAAATATTTCAAACATATATGTGATTCAATTATAAATTTAAAACTCAAGTTAAATAATTTATGATTTCATATATAATTTTAAAAATTAAAATCAAAATACCCCATAAGGGTTGTCGAGTACGACCGGTGTCGATGTATGTACTCGTGGAACAGATGATTGCCTTGCATTGTTAGTGTCATTTGTACACCAAACAATTTGATTGTTAAAATGTATTGCAAACTTTTCTTTGATATATACAACCATCAAAATTCTTATAAAATGAACGTACATCTAGATGCATATTTATACTTATGTCGCAATGTTCTCAGGGTGATGGTTTGCTATGAGGAACTCTACAAATGAACTGATGCGACCAGATGAACCACCAGAATCTCCCTGTCCACCTGAACTAGGTGTGGCCTGATCAGGTCCATCACATACTTGATGAAAACTAGTACATATATGGGGGATGGGCATCAACACGCCTAGAGCGGTACTCAGACCAACTCCATAAAAAACTTCTCCATCATCATCATCGTCTCTATGCTCCCCACTCGCTATCATAGAAGCATGTTGATCAAGGTCTCTTGCGAGTGTACCAAGGGAACCTAATGTTGAGACCAGAGCTTGATGATGTACAGGTGCAAGAATGGGAGGACCAGGAGCAACAACAAGGGGTTGTGCATGCATGGGGCATCGGGGATCAACCCTTGCCCCTAATCTATGTTGTGGCATGCCACCACCAACACCTTGAAATGATCTAAAATCAAAATAATTGGGCTTTTACCCCAAAACAAACTCTACATATAGTTTTCTCAAAAAATACAATGGGCACTCCCAATTAGCATGTGGGGGACTATCAAAAACCATATACCATCGATCCCAAAAATGTGCACTCATCTGTGGATGAATGCACCACCTCATGGATATTCTAGATTTGTTGGGTGGAATGGGTTGTCGAGTAACGGGGTCAAGAAAGTAGGGGGCTAGATGGGCTTTCATTATTTTAAGGTCTAATATTTGTTTGTAAGAGAGACCATAAGAATAAAGTTGTCTCATTTGTTCTCTATCTCATCGATGCCTATCAAGATCATAATCGATCATCCTGATGGCATCAACAATGTTTTGCATCACAGATGCAAAACATCTCACATGTGGAGGAATCGATGCTTGAATCTGCATAGCATTGATTTGAGTTTGTAAGGATGCAACTTGATCATTTATTTGTGCTCTCAAGCGAGCCTCATCAGATGCGATAGGTGTTGGATGTGGCATATTAGGTGGAGGGGGAGGGGGAGGGGGAGGTGGATGTCGTTATGGCTAAGGTGGTGGATTGATGATATCATCAATGTTAAAATCATCCATGATATGCTCGATATAAATGTGCACCTACATTAAATCATACAAAATAGTCCATGTGCATACATATATTAAGATCATATATTTAATTGAAATAGGATGAGCAACATATATATTAAGATCATATATTTAATTGAAATGCACATATATATACATTGATTGTTCAACTCAAGAGCATGTCCATACAAAATTCAAAATTAAATGCATGTACATGTACATTTAAAATAAAAAATATGATGCATAATTTTCATGCGTACAAATCATTAAACTAAACTATGTACATACATACAAATTTCAAAATTTAAGAACTACATATGCAAATTTTTAATACATGCACATACATACTAAACAATGACTTGAAACATTCACAAAAGCTCATTTTATGTCTACACACACACACACGGATATATATTACAATTTTTAGTAGGAGAAATCATGATCTAGTAGATAGTCATAAAACATATACTATTTTATATTATTCATTATAAGTTCATAAATTCCACCAAATTCACAAATCCATGTCACTAAAAATATCCATCTAGAACCAAAATCATAAATTCATGTCACTAAAAATATCCATTTGGAACCAAATTTATAAATTCATCACACAAAATATCCATCGTTCACCAAATTTATCAATTCATAACTATTTAAGATCATTGTTTTAATTTATAAACTATTATGGCTCTCTGTTACATAGATCTTCATTTATTTGTGTTTTCCTTTTCAAAATCGGGAGTTCTTCTCTCCTCTAGCCATTGTCGATGCTCATTTGTGATCCCATCCATAGCCTTGACAACATCAACAAGGGTTTGCATCCTAGATACAAACATCCTCATAGGAGGGGCGACACATTCTTCATTTTGAATAATGTTGATTTGATCTTGGATGGTTCTAACATTGGTATTGATTTGTGCTTGCAAACGAGCATGTTCATTGATTTTAGATGGTGGAGGTGGGGGGTTATGAGGTCGAGTGGGTGGAGGTGGAGGTGAAGGTGTTGGAGATGGATGGCATGGAGGTGGATTGTGAATATTACTGAATGGATCCATGTGATCTTTAAGATATGAGTGAACCTGCATTAGATTTGTAATTTCAAGATGTAAGATACATGTTTAGGAAATACCTTTAAACCATTAAATATAAATGGCCTTAAATAATTGAATACAAATGATAAAATTATATGTAAGCCTCATTTATATGTCTAAGGCATGTGTTACTTGAATGAAAATACAATTAACTATTGATATTGTATAATCTTGCAGGATCTTATTATTGTTAAATTTGGTTGGGCCTTGGGCAACTTTGATCACCAAAATTTAAGAACTTCTTTGATCCCCTTAAGAAATGTCATATTGGAACCCCTTAAGAAATCAAATTATGATTTAGGGTGACCGGATGGCTTAAGGGGATCTATGTCTAGTGAGGTCCTAGGAAAAAATGACATGGCTCAAGTGAATAAAATTTGGTGAAGTTTCCCAATGCAACCAAATTTCATTAAGAGCCTTTAAAGAAAAAATGATGGCTTTATGGTTTAGGGTTTACACTTTAGAGTTTAGGGTTTAGGGTAATAGGATAGCTTAAGGGGATCTACATGTAGTAAGATCCTAGGACAAAATTACATAGAATAAGGGAATGAAATTTGGTGGAGTTGCCTAAGGCAACCAAATTTCATTAAGAGCCTAAGAAAAAATGATGGCTTTAGGGTTTAGGGTTTAGACTTTAGATTTTAGGGTTTAGGGTAATAGGATAAGTTAAGGTGATATATGTAGTAAGATCCTGGGACAAAATCACATGGCATAAGGGAATCAAATTTGGTGGATTTTCCTAAGATGACCAAATTTCACTTTAAGATCCTGGGTAGGAAAAAATGAATGGTTTAGTGTTTACGGTTTAGAATTTAGAGTTCAGGGTTTAGGGTTTACAAAACTTAGGGTAAAATTTTGGTGCCCCTTGGAATATTTAATGAACTTGCAAGTTAGTGAAGAACATTTTCCTGTGGAATAGTTGATTGAGATCTACTCTTGTTTCAACTGACCAACCTAGATCATGATATCTCATTCATATTATAATCTTGCAGGATATTATTATTGTTAAATTTGGTTGCCTTTGGCAACTTTGATCACCAAAATTTAAGAACTTCTTTGATCCCCTTAAGAAATTGAATTACGATTTAGGGTGACAAGATGGCTTAAGGGAATCTACGTCTAGTGAGGTCCTAGGAGAAAATAACATGGCTTAAGTGAATAAAATTTGGTGAAGTTGCCGAAGGCAACCAAATTTCATTAAGAGCCTTTAAAGAAAAAATGATGGCTTTAGGGTTTAGGGTTTAGACTTTAGAGTTCAAGGTTTAGGGTAATAGGATAACTTAAGGGGATGTACATTTAGAAGATCCTAGGACAAAATTACATGGCATAAGGGAGTGAAATATGGTGGATTTCCCTACGACAACCAAATTTCACTTTAAGGTGCTGGGTAGGACAAAATGAATGGTTTAGTGTTTAGGGTTTACAAAACTTAGGGTAAAGTTTTGGTACCCCTTGGAATATTTAATGAACTTGCAAGTTAGTGAAGAACATTTTCTTGTGGAATAGTTGATTGAGATCTACTCTTGTTTCAATGGAAACCAACCTAGATCATGAAATCTCATTCATGTATTATAATCTTGCACAATCCTTGTATCGTTAAATTTGGTTTTAGACGCTTCACCAAGGTAGAACTTCTTTGATCCCCTTAAGAAATTTGTCATATTGGGACCC
>VDFB02129815.1:0-108023 GCA_007258455.2 Sequoia sempervirens
CAATCTCAAATGGTTGCTGAAGGTCAGTAAATGCAAACA
The DNA here is from genome assembly GCA_007258455.2 of Sequoia sempervirens. Lineage (NCBI taxonomy): Eukaryota > Viridiplantae > Streptophyta > Pinopsida > Cupressales > Cupressaceae > Sequoia > Sequoia sempervirens. The sequence goes on from VDFB02129815.1 coordinate 40, forward strand.
CCATTGTTGAAAGAAGTGTGCATTTCAATCCCTCAAATTCTTTCTGTTGTGCAACCAACTAGCTGCATGTTACTTTTGTATCACGTATGGTGACTTGATTTAGTGTTCAAATGATTTGGGAAAAACCAAGAACAAACTTCTGATAGAAATTTGCCAAATGCAAAATATGCCAGGTTCCATGAGGGTCTTTGGCATAGGCCCTTCCTGAATGATGCTCATCTTGGATGGATCTACATGCAATCCATGCACATCAATGATATATGTTAGGTATTGTATCTTTTGCATTGCAAAATAACATTTCTCCATGTGGGCATACAACTTTGGACCACCACAAGGCTGAACCGCCATATGCAGTATCCACAGTCCCCTGTTGCCATAAAAAGGAGTGATGGGAAGTTGAGGAGTGGAAATGTTCTGGTGTTTCCAAAAAATGGTGGAAACTATTGGCAGAAGGATAGACGTAAAGGGAGCACCAAAGCCTTCCTGAACCTTAGGTTGGTGCTGCCTTCCCTGGTATTCATGGTCCCTGCCACTGCTAAGTGATTGTAGGCTTGGCTCTGATACTGCTGATTTAGGGCCCAGGTCTGCTTCAGGTGCATCACACTTAAAATGGATTAAAATGTTTTATGAATAGAAATGAATATAAGAGTGATAGGGAGCAAATATCAAATCAGAATATTATTTGACAAGAGTGTAATGTCCCCTTTTTGAAATAAGAATTTAATAATAAATAATAATAACAAAATTAAAATATATAAAACAAAGTAAAAATAAAATATAATATAATTAAAATTTAATTAAGTTTAATGAATGGTCAAAAGGCATGAAATGAAGAGGTGTGACTCCCTCAAACATGAAGTTTAAAAGGGAGAAGAGTTCATTTGAAAAGGAGGAGGAAAAAAGTAAGGATCATATGAATCAAGGAGGGATTAATGGAAGAAGAAAGGAATGGGAAGAAAATAAGGAAGTGACTCTTTCAAAGGGCAAAAATTATGAAGGGTTGTACTCTTTCAAAGGGTGGTAATTGTGAAGGGTTGCGACTCTTGCAAAGGGCAGACATGATGAAGAGGTGTGACTTCTCCCTAACATTGGAAGATATAAAGGGTAGAAGGTTTCATTTGAAGAGGACATGCAAGAGAGATCAATTTGAAAAAATAATTTATTATTCCCAAAAAGGCAGCAATGAAGGGTGGTGACTCTTTCACCAATAAAGTAGAAAAGAGAAATCATTCCAAGCATTCAAGGATCACTAATCAATCATCACTCGCCAATGCATCAAATCAGCACTCATTCAATCATCACTCATGAATCCATCAAATCAATCATCAATTATCAAATCAAGCAAACAACCAATCAGCAAATCATCATCATAAATTATCAATTCATTCAATCAATCAATCAAACATACAAACATCCATCATTCAACATCAACTATTCAAGCATCATCCATTCTAGCCTTGAATCATCCAAATATCAATCATTAAGCCAACGATCATTCAAATATCAATCAGTAAGACCAATCATCCAAGACATCAATATGCAATTAAAAGAATTCAAAAATCAAATTGAAGAATAATTTTAGAATATAAATTAAGAACAGCCATATATAAATGTTGTAAAAATTAAGTTATTGCAACCATGTTTGGAATCAATGTGAAACATGTGATAGGGAGATGCAGCAGTACTGGTTCCCTCATCAAGTACGCCAACCCCAAGATGGATGTGCCATGCTTGTGGGCCAAGGGGCCAAATGACTCAAAGGCCTATTATGTGCCCTTGGGCTTGGTTGAGGAGGATAGTCTCCCGGCATCCTATCAAGCTTTTCCATTGGATGCTTAATATGGTTGGCTATTGGAAATAAACTATGAGATAGATATGAATGAATTTAGGATATTTTGATTTCAATAGAGATATATTTGTATATGATCATAGATCCTTGATATTAATGCTTTGATGTTAATTAATTAAGATTTTCTCTAAATTGTATTGCAATTATGTAATTTTATAGAATTCTATTTGTAAATAAATTGCATTTGTTGGAATTGTTATTTTTTGGGCAAAATCAGGTATATCCTTGAAAGGGGACATTACAAAGAGAGGATTCAAGAACTCTACCAAACCTTGCTAGAACAGTTTTGAATGAGATTCGAGAGAGTAGTTGTGTGCCACAAGATGTCAATGCTCTGCAGTACAAAATTCTATCAAATAGTACCAATATTACATACAAGTGAAGAAGATGAAGTGGTGTCATGATATTTAGATGTCAATGCTCTGCAGTACAAAATTCTATCAAATAGTAGCAATATTACATACAAGTGAAGAAGATGAAGTGGTGTCATGATATTTAGATGTCAATGCTCTGCAGTACAAAATTCTATTAAATAGTAGCAATATTACATACAAGTGAAGAAGATGAAGTGGTGTCATGATATTTACAAGAAATGCAATTGTTTGCCTTCTGTTTGTTCATCTTTTTGTTTCATTATTTTTTATAAATGCTTCAGAGAAGCTGCATTCATTAAGGATGACACCATCAGAGCTGGCATGAAAGAAGAGGAGCTAGAGCTTTGGGATATCACTACACGTTCTTTGGAGGGTCACAAAGTTTGCAGTGAGATGACATATGTCATAGAGAAACATTGTTGCACCACTAGCTGATAAAAGTGCCAAATACTTGTAGATCATATAGGGTCATGTTTATAGAAGCTTGGCAATAAACCTTGTGACCATTGCAATCTAGTCATTGAAAAGGATGCATGATTAGGTTGTTAAAGTCATAGGTGTTCTTGAAACCTAAGTTGTTGACTAAGAGTTGGGCTTGGGTATGTAAGTAAGATACTCCGATATGGCAACTTTTTTTTTGGGCTGGGTACATCATTACAAAAAAATATAAAAATCATAAATATATGCATATTTGCAACCTAAAATCAGGAGTTGAGTTAAGAATACCACATATAAGATTTCAATTTTGGGTGGATCTTCCTTGGATAACTAGTGGCAAAGAAAGAGCCACCCCCTAGCTTGCTTGTAATTTCATAACTCTGAAATAATGAAGTTTCTCACATCATCCTTGAGTGACAATCTTTCAATGCTTGTAGAGAGGCCCTCCATAACCTCCCCATTAGCATTTTTGAAACTATCGAAGAAGAAAATCTTGGGATTGAGGTAATACCTCATTGCATGAAAGGGTTGGAGGAGTTGATTGCTCCACCTCTAATCAATGATCTCCCAAATGGGATCAATTGTATTTATATCCCCTTCTAATATTTTTGGATAGCTTCTTTGGCCCTATCCATGGCCTCATAAATGTATCTCATTGTGTTTTGGATATGTTTTGGACATGGGGCAAGTTTTGCACTTGGACTCACCAAGTACTCACATGAGTTTAGTGCAAACTTGCCAAAAAAATGCCACTAAAACTTGGCAATTTTTCTTGTTAAAACTCGACACTGCAAAGTTTTGGCAAGTACTTAGTGGCTTGCCGAGTACTTGGTGAGTAGTGAAATTATGGTTTCAATTATCTTAAGTAGCTCCAATTGTGAGAATGATTTGAAAATGGCCCATTCATGTGGTGGTTTGTGATGAACATGTGGATCTCTTTGGCTTCAACTCAGACTTGTTTGATCCAATCTATTTTCTTTCCCAACTTTTATATCATGAGGTTGATTGAGTGAACACCACAATGAGCAAGAAATATATGTGAATAGTTTGCCTCAACCAACATGCCAATCAATCAACAATTCTGTGTTGTTTGTTATGACTTGGCAAGATTTTGAGAACCTAATTCCTCAATCCACTTTATAAGGATGCCAGTGATAAATTGTACATCCTTCACTTGCCCCTTTTAGTTCACATATTTTAGAAACATTGCTCCTTTTAAACACATTGCAATCACATTGATCAATGATCGATTTTTTTGGCATCTTTCCATCCATGAAAATGATGGACACCTCTATATAGTTTTCACAAATGCTTAATGGGATCCAATGAAGTTTTTTATATTTTTGACTTGCTTTGAAAATAAAGTGTTGCCCACCATTTCATAATTTGAGCATGTGTACCCCTTTGGAGCATCATTTATTTTTGTCACCATATCTTACCAAAATGGTGATCAACTAGCATTGAAAGACAAACCATTTGTATAGAGGCATCTTGCAATGTTTTGATTGGCAATCTTTCTAGTGTCATTTTAAAATGCCTTATCTAATGGCGCTTTCGTTCTCTTCACATTAGTAGGCTCCTCTTCATTCCTACATAAAATTAGTGGTTCTCTACCAAAAGTTAAAGGATGATGCTAGGAGACGGGGAAGTAGGGGGCTTTTTGATCCCTTTGCTCTCCTCAAAGGATGCCTTCTCTAATGGCGCTTTCGTTCTCTTCACATTAGTAGGCTCCTCTTCATTCCTACATAAAATGAGTGGTTCTCTACCAAAAGTTAAAGGATGATGCTAGGAGACGGGGAAGTAGGGGGCTTTTTGATCCCTTTGCTCTCCTCAAAGGATGCCTTGCTCTAAGAACAATTGTTGCATCTGCTTCCTCCTGCTGTTTGATATATTTTTCTATTTTAAGAGTTGGCATAGGTACACCATTCTTCCTTGGGCAAGCTTTGACGACCCCTTTCATCTCCTCAAAGGATGCCTTGTTCTAAGAACCTATGTCACAAGGTTCGTTGAATTTTCAGCTTCAAGTTCGTAACTCGGCAAATTTATGAGAAATATATAAAATTCGTTTGAATTCGTTTTCAAGTTTGTACGGAAAACAAGCAAAGGTTTTTTAATTAAAATATATGTTTAAAAAGCATTCGTGTGTTAGGGTTTTTAGATATTTAAAATGAACTCGCAATCAAATTGAGAGGAGTGACACCTACACGTTTTAAAGGAGAGTCGGGAGCTCGAGATGAGGAGTTCTGAGAAGTGGTGGCGTTTTAGGCATTCTAACATCCTTAGGCATTCTGAGAAGCGGTGGTGCATAAAAAATCCTCGAGTGAATGCAGCATGAAAGGCATAAAAATCCCTTGAGTGAACACGACATGAGTAGTTACAAGTTTCAATTTTTAAAAAATCATTAGTGGTTGCAACCTCTACTTACGAGCCTTCGATTTATATCCATCTGCACAGTATGCGGCAATTCAGTTTGTTGTTTTGTTATTTTATTTATTTATTTATTTTAATTTAGGTTTTTTTAATTTTTATGTTGCAATAATAAATTTTAAATTTATAATTGATTTTTATTTAAAAAAACTTCATATTAAATATATTATATATTTAATATATTATAATTTTATTTTTGTTTGTACTATTTTTTTAATTTTATTTTAATTTAACTTTAGTAAATTCAAATTTTATCTTAGAATATTTAATTTAGATTTTGCTTTTTTTTTGTCATAAGGTGGTTTTTATATTGATTTTATAGAAGTGTACAAACATCTACTAAGCAGGGATAAAAGGTCCATCTTGGACTCCAAGCCGAACAAAAAACATTCCCAGCCGGGACAAAATTTCATCTTTCAACATTTACAGTCCCATTGCAAGCATCAAAGAACGAACCACTAAAAGCATTGATACAAAATATTTAGGTCGAAGGCCGAGCCTCATCCAACTTATAACGAAATTAACGAGCCACTAATACTAAAAGTCCAACCAAAGTTTGACAAGCTAAATATTAAAACTTGAAAAATCTTCAACCACATAGGCCGAGCCTCACATGAAACCGTTTATTTCTGCAAACCTTATGAAATCTTCCAGCCACTCCATCCCCTCCTCCGACACAAGCTTCAACTTTCTCTTCAAGAAATCCACAGCCACATCTGCTAACTTTCTGTGCCGCAACAGTGCTGTCCCTTTGATGTCTAAGATGAAGGGGAAGACTTTAACAGCATCATCCGTTTCCCATAGGAGATCCAAGTCTGCAGGGCGCGGGATACCTTTGCCTATGAAGGCCGCCTTTAATGTCTTCTCAAGACCTCCAAGCAAGTCATCACGAAACAGTCGCACCATCATCTCCTTAGCCTCCGCCTTCAGGGTGTCTAGGTCCAAAAGCACTGCCAGAAACCGAGAGATATGAGCGTTATCTCTGGCATATTCCTTTCTTTCCAAGTGTTCTTTGCCTAGGACCATTTTGATAGCAACTATTGACACCGGATCATCCATGAGCAGAATTCTCTTCAACCTTTGGTCCGTAACTTCCCGAAAGGCTATCTGCCTCTTCGTGGCCACCAAAGAGACTGGTGTGTCGACACCAAAAATTTCCAACCCTTCCGCCGAAATATGGATGATGAATTTCGACTTCGTTGTCCTCGCCATTTGCAGAGCTTTGCTAGTCGTTCCCTGCACAGAAACAAAAGACAATACCAAATTTCGAAGACCATACTTTAAAAATGACTTCATCAGTTCATTTAATAAACCCGTGAGATGTTCAACCGGGCCTCTGCACACGAGTTTGCATAATGGCGGAGCTAGCATAACGTCCTTGCCATGAAAATATTCTACGGCCTCCGTCCTTCCGACTACATACAGCTATCACTTCGTGTGAAGTGAGTTGCCACTTGGTCCTTAAGCATTCTTTTCCATGATTGCCGTGCCCTACGTGTCACGCTACCGGCGCTTTGAATTTTGTGCCATACATTCCCCCTGTCCTACACCAAGGTTTCTGCTATTTTCAAGAGCGACAAACTTAAAATAAACCCCATCTCCTTCCTTCGGCTATTTGAAGAAGACTTGGGATGACATGGCAATGCCACATCCACGAGCACCATGTCCGACCCAACCACCTCATGTCCACCTTGGGATGGCTTACTGGGTGACCAAATGAGGGGCGGGGGGGAGCCCACCCTACCACCCACTTAGATTTTTACTTATTAATATATATAAAACTTAACAAATTTAAATTAAATTAAACAAATATAGTATTTCTGATTTTGATAATTTTGTGGATATATTTTTATATTTAAATTTTTTTTATATAAAGCGAATTTATTAATGATTTTGTTTTTTTTTTTCAATTTTTTTCCTTTGTCAAATTTCATCCGAATTTCATTGTCGCCAAATTCGAATTTGAACTTGAAACATAGCTAAGAACAATTGTTGCATTTGCTTCCTCCCGCTGTTTGATATATTTTTCTATTTTAAGAGTTGGCATATATGTACACCATTCTTCCTTGGGCAAGCTTTTATTCCCATGCCAAGAATGACACACAAATGGGCTTTCACCCAACTGTATGAGATTGTATACTGTTGACCACATCTATTTTAGATTGAAACATATGTCCCACCACATGGAATCTGCTCTATCATTTCTATATGCCTCCACAGAAGTGAATTGAGTCGATTTTAAAATGGGGTTGGCCCACGAAGTTAGAACTGGCTACCAAAAAATCCCTAAGGCAATGAGTTGGGAAAACAAACAGAGAACATGTTCCAAAATCCAAGAAAATGAAAAAAAAATCCTACAAGGCTAAATCACTTAATGATTAAAATTTTAAACCACAAATGTACAACAAAAAAGTTAATACAAAACAATTATTTTAATAGTTACAAATATACAGAGTTCCAAAGTTTTGTGTATTTGCTATTTTGGTTGCAAAATGAGGTATCCAAGCAATCAAAGGCTAAATGTTTTGGGCTTAACTATTTAACAAAATGCACTAAGAGAAATGTAGGCTTTGTAAGTTGCATACTGCAGTCATGGAGACCAACCACATCTCTAATTTACTTTCAAACAACTTGGTAACATCACAAAATAGGTGAAAATAGCAGAACATGTCACAAAATATTTGAAAATGGGCCATGTCCAATGCTTGTATAGTTGGCATGGAAGCAACAAGATTGAATTTGAGAATGGATAGGAAAGTTTTTGGAGCTGAAAATATGTTTTTATTTGTGTTTGTATTAGTTATGAATGTTGGTTTAGGCATAGCAGCATTAATCGTTTGGGGAAAAAATCGGCAAACCAAAAGCTCAGGATTTTTTGAAAAAATTGGGAAAAAATCGGATTTACAAGAGAACGCAAAAAATTGAAGAAAAACAGTCAGAAACTACTTCTTAAAAAAATTTAATGGCATTTCCATAGCATACATACATTGAGAGCAAATAAAATATAGAGTTCAATCCATGAATTATAGAAAATGGATTTTCGTTGGTTATATCAATGTGAAGAGAAGTGGGAGAAATTTCCAAAATTCCCTAGGTGATTCCATCTCAAACTATGTGTTAGCAATTTGCTTGTCATGGCATTCCATCACCATGAGACCACATTTCTTTGAGGCATTTTTTCAAACAGTTCACTGCCTTGCTGCTATGGCTAAAAGCCTAAAACAAGTGCTTTCGAACAAGCTATGGATGCTTGGAAAAAATCTATCAAAGCATAATAGTAAGCAATAGCATAGACAAGGCAGTGAACTGTTTGAAACAATGCCTCAAAGAAATGCGGTCTCATGGTGATGGAATGCCATGACGAATGCCATTCAATGACCATGAGACCACATTTCTTTGAGGCATTTTTTCAAACAGTTCACTGCCTTGTCTATGCTACCACATTTTTCATACATGTCTACCAAAGCATTTTATCAAACAGTTCACTGCCTTGCTGCGATGGCTAAAAGCCTAAAACAGGTGCTTTCGAACAAGCTACGGATGCTTGGAAAAAATCTATCAAAGCATAATAGTAAGCAACAAGCTATGGTCTCATGGTTTTTTTTCATGCAAAAATCAGTGTGATTTTATTCGCCTTTTTTTTCAGGTTTTAAATGTGTTTTATTGGCAATTTTGCAGTTTGAAACAAGAAAAAATGGTTGACCAAAAGGTCAACGATTTTTTTCAAAAAATCGGGTAAAAAATCGTCCAGCCTGCAGATTTTTTAAAAATCGCAATCGGGATTTTTTGCAGATTTATGCTTCTATGGGTTTAGGGATTAGGGCAACTTTTTGAAGGTTGAAAGTAAATGAATATTGGTCAAATTGCATTCAAAATTACTGCACTGACACGCCTAGGATAGCCTAGGTATGCCCAGGTTCAATTCCAAACAATTTTAGCTTCAAAATTTCTTGCCTTACCTGAATCCACAGATGAATTGGTTTTTATTTCAATTCTAAAACATTTCGTACATTGAATCATTGGGATTTTAGGCCTATTTGGTAACTTAGCTTGAAACCAAATCTATAAACCTTATAATACAGCTAACCCAAGTGACGAGATTGAGAAGTTGAGTATAACTCAATAAACACAAAATTCCTAAATTTTTTTAATAGCCCATAGCTGCCCCTTCATGAAATCCCCTAAAATTCTTTAGAGATCCCTTAATACTGACAAAATATAAACGTTTTATGAATCATCAATCATGATATTGGAAAAGAAATTATTCTTTTATATTTAATCTATAACAATCTAAATGGATTTTTTTATTCACAATATAGTCTTAATGGCTTTTGGGTTCACAATATTTCGTCTTTAGAGGTGTTTAGTCATTAATTTCCTAGACCTTTTGGAAGGAAAAACTTTTCCAGTATGCACCTCCAGTACTGTGCAATTTTCTTAACAACATGCTTGATACAAGTGCACACAACTATGCCCATAAAGCAGAATCAGGACAAGTTTAATTTCCCACATTAACCGTTTGAGGAAAGTAATGTAGATTTAAGATCTAAGTAAATTTCAGCAGCATAATGACATGTAAATTAACATTTCTAAGAATAAGAATGAAAAAGAACAAAAAAAGAATAGACAGAAGAGAAGAAACACTAAAATACATGGGAAAAACCTTTTGGGTAAAAAACCCCACTCCAAAGCACTGAACCAATATATTAATCTGCAATGAAGAACAAGTTGGAATACACTTGCAGGCCTAGAGCCATAAATGGAGATTTACATCTTGCTCCTCTGGAGAACATTTGACACTATAAGCCTGCAAACAAAAATTCTTATATAATCTCAACTCAAGCACCCAAATAAATAGGCAAACACCAACAAAGGAAACCACAAATGGTTTTGGAAAACTATGGACCAACCAAGGTAGTATGGTGCACAAAGTCCATGTGACTGAAATTCTGATGCCCCTTTTCCATGATGGGTCGAATAGGCAAAAAATAGCCATGTCGTAAGACACAATAAACTTATCATATTCAACCCACTAACTTGGGCACCCAACTTTTGACATTTATTTAGAAAGATGCTTTTGATACTGGTCGAGATTCTTGTTCTGCCTTGTAACTCTCTATTATCATGCTCTTACATATGCCATAGAATCAATCATATATAACTCTCATCATGATGACCTTATGCTGCAAGATGCTGACACATGGCTGAAATACCATCTCAATGTGGGATGCCTACCTCCTCATATGAGGACAAAATCCACTAAAAATGAAATCCATGTCACCTTCTAGTAGGATGCCAACTCTCTCACATGAAAACAAAATACACAAAAGATGTAATAGTGAATGCGTACAAAAGATTAAAATTGAACATTAGGAATGCAAGGTTGAGACACCTTGTCCCAACACCTTTAGCTATTTCTCCTGCAGCCTATAAATATCGACTATTGAGACATTTGGTGCACCCCGTGTATTTGCATCCATACCCTGACACAAAAATAATTGAAAAATGGTTCAGTTAATAATCACAAACAAGCTTGCAATCAGTACTTATAGCTATAACATTTTCTTATTGCTGCTTATTGGTGATTACAGTTTTACATATCTTGTTTTCCTCTTTGAAGGTAGCGTTTAGTTTGAGCACATTTTTTGAAGCTGTCTTACAGAACCTTATTCTTTGTTCCTATGTCGGTATGTGTTTTCAGTTGGATGATATTAACATCACTACTAAGAGATGAAATCAGTGATGAAAGCATGTAAAATTGCACTCTACAATGAGAACAATTATTTTTGTTATCTATTTTACCAAATGCAAATTATATCTGTTTTATCTTCAATTTGCATGATTTTGTGCAAGTAATACAGCAATATCATAATTGAAAATGTGTAAATTGCATGAATAATATTTTTATCTTAATATATTTTCTATTATACATTCAATCCTCTTTGCCACTTGCAGTACTTCAACCAGATCTTAACAAGTGTTCTTGAGGTACTTGATGATCCTGATTCTGCTGTTAGGGAGCTTGCGCTCTCTGTTATTGTTGAAATGCTTAATAATCAGGTCTGTCAAGCTCCATTCTGCAGCTTTGTTTTTTTATATTACGTTCTAGAATTTTTTGTTCGGCTTAGTGTGAGAAGATGAATTTTTATATGGATGTTTGTAACATCATGCTGCATTTTCATGAGTTTTCTTTTGTGATTCAGAAAGATACTCTAGAGGATTCTGTTGAAATTTTGTTGGAGAAGCTGCTCCATGCAACGAAAGATCCAGTTGCAAAGGTAGGATTTGAAAAGTTGAATGCTAGATAGATTATATTTTAATAATTTTTTATTATATGATGTCTTATTTTCCTTGTTCCAAATTTCATTTGTCTAATTCAGGTGTCCAGTGAAGCAGATCGGTGTGCAACAACTGTGTTATCTCAATATGATCCTTATCGGTGCCTCACAGTACGATCTATTCTTTTGTTCTATTACTTAAAGTCTGGTCAGATATTTGAAGTTTGAATATTGTTTGATTTATTTGCAGGTTGTGGTACCTCTGTTGGTCAGCGAAGATGATAAAACTTTGGTGACTTGCATTGGCTGTTTAACTAAGGTAGGGGGACTAGTGTTTTTGTATAGTTGAAAGACCTTTGTATGGTTTTAAACATTTATGCATTTTCAATCGTGAACAGTAAGCCATAAATATTCTAGTTGGCCAATTTACTTGGGGTCTGTATGAGGTGTTTTTGATTCTGGAATTCCCACTACATTGCTTTTAGACTGAGATGGCCAGAAAATCTTGCCTGATATGTTCCAGAAAGTATTGATTTGAGTTATTTTTTATTGGTATATCGAGTTCTTTACTGTGGGCACAAACTTATATTGCTTAGCTACTGCATAAAGGATCATGCCATTTCACGGTAGTAGGATTTATGCTCATGTCATTTGAACAGACATCTTACAATGCAAAAAATAGGCCTAAACTTACTAGAAAAGACACTTATGTACTCGCCAATTATTGTATGCATAGGATAATTGGGAGTATCTCTCAATACACAAGCAGACGGTAATGGTGGGTGCTAATTTGTTTAATATATAAGCACTTTCATCAGTGATATGTTGTGCTGGGGTCTGATTTGTACAAGGATCTCCAGTCTTGATTGAGTTCTGTACAGTGGATATAAACTTATATTGACTAGCTACCACAAAGGATCATCCCATTTTACAGAAGTAGGATTCATAACCATGTCATTAGAACAGACATCTTGGCATGCGAAAATAAGCCTAACCTTATTAGAAAAGATATTTCTGTTAAATTGATGGATTAATCAATTTTAAATTCTGTACTCCACCAAAGGTATGCATCTCTGCAGATTTAGCTTAGCATATTCTCCTCAAAACTCGTCACCTATTGGCAATAATTTTAGCCTCAACAGGTATTGCATACTTCAATACACAATCAGGTGGTAATGGTGGATGCTAATTTGTTTAATAGATCCTGTAAAAGCAAGCACCTTTATCAATGCCATGTTGTGCTGTGGTTTTATTTGTACTGGTTCATGCTTCAGTGATTAAGAACTGACTTATATTTGTTGGTTCTGTAGCTTGTGGGTCGACTTCCATCGGAGGAACTTATGGCTCAGTTACCTTCATTTTTGCCTGCATTATTTGATGCTTTTGGGAACCAAAGTGCAGATGTTCGGAAGGTAGGCTTTTGTTTTTTGGCTTCCAAATATATTTATTTGTTGCTACTAAGTGTAGGTCGCTGTGGATTTTCTGCCTTGTTAATATTTTCTTTGCTCAAGTACTTTTATGTTCAAGCCTGAAAAATATGTTATTCAGACTGAAGAAAAAGGGATTTTAAAGTCTTGATTTATCTGCTTGTACAGACTGTCGTTTTTTGTCTAGTGGACATATATATTGTCCTTGGAAAAGCATTTTTACCTTATCTTGGAAGCCTGAGCAGTACCCAACTGCGACTTGTAACGATTTATGCAAATAGAATTTCGCAGGTGCAGTATATAAGCAGATAATTTGTGCTGATGGATATATTTCCTATAAAGGTTTTCAAAGGATTTTTTTTTTTGTACCTCTGAACCTGATTAGCTCCTTTTGCAGGCAAGGTCAGGTGCTGCTGTGGACTCAAACCATGCTTAAAGTTACAGGTTGTGGTCCAAAATATGACAACAGACAAGATACTGGCGAGAATGCCTGCCTAAAAGCTGTTGGAACTTCAGATACTGCATGCCAAAAATGTTATATTAGAGTGTACCCTATCACGGTTAGTCCCTTGTATACTTCTGTGAGGTGATTCTATTTGCTACAGAATTGTTTTGAGTGGGTTATTTTTTCAATCTTGTTCAAAATCATCCAGTCAAGGTGTTTCACACCCTGGCTGGTAAATTAGAAGCAATATTTTCTTGTTTCTCTGTAAAGTTTTTAATGTAGATTAGGATTCAGCTGCTGTTCAGTGACATACTGGTCATCTTTAAATAATTTATTCTATATGTTGGAATGCTGAGTTTCATGTAAAGGCTCATTTGTTCAACTTACTAGTTTTGTGAGCAAAGGCTGTAACTGAAATATAGAAAGCGACTTTCTGATAGTCGTGCAAGATTTTCATTTCACTTCAATTATTCTAGAGATATCTCATGTAGATCTCTTTAGTCATCTGGTATGGCGTGTATATTGATATCACTGTTCAAGCTGACATCGTGATGAGAGTATTGTAATGAAGATGGTTGATTTTAAGTTGGACTAAATTTAGGTTATCTATTGTCTCCAAACATTGACAATGCTGATTATGGATATTGTAAAAGGTGATATTTTCTGGCGAACACTTGGAATTGGAAACTTTTTAAGCTAGACTAATCTCTAAATGAAATAGATAGGTGGAAGCATGATGTAGTTCTTTATTGATAATAAAGGAAATATATTAGTTTATGCTTAGCATATGCAGATTGTACTATGTTACAAAGAAATGGTATTTGTTGGCAAAAAAATTTAATATTTGACCAAGTGGTAATAGTGGGACTAGCAATTTAGTAAATGAAGTGTAATAAAAAATACAAGTTGAAAGGGATTCTAAACAGTCGGATTTGCGAAGGGTATTGTTAGCAATTGAACAAGCCAGACAAATGCTTATCACGTTAAAGGAATATTTCTGATATATTCAGAAACAAATGTGCTGATTCTACGATTTAATTTTTCAAGAGTATTGTTAATAATTGAACAAGCCAGACATAAATGCCATCACTTAAAGGAATACTTCTGATACATTCAGAAACAGATGTGCCGATTCTAAGATTATTTTTTCAAGAGTATTGTTAGCAATTGAACAAGCCAGACATAAAATGCTATTACTTTAAAGGAATATTTCTGATATATTCAGAAAAAAAGTGCTGATCTGCGATTTACTTTTTCAAGTGGGGTCAAACTATTCTGAAGTACAGGCCCGAATATTTTTTTTACATCAAACACAGTTATCACTGCATATTGTGTGCTCAAAATAAAAATGGTAGAATATTCTTGGCTGTGGAGAACATATTAATTAAGTAAAGGTAGTACAATTACTAATGATACCTCTATAAATCCTCTAATTCAGTGATTTTGAATTGCACATGAATTAAAACACAGGGGAATACGCGGCTTGAGTGCAACATCTGAGTGCATAACTTTTCCTTTTTCACTCAGCAATAATGGTAAACATGGGCTGCCAAGACATTTACACAGACCACCGATCATCCTATTCTTATCGCAACAGTAAAAGTTTTCATGACGCTGTTTGGATGCATATTTCAGCTTATAACATCTCTCTTGTATATCAATAAAACCATGGTCGTACGTGCGATTAATACTAAATTTGCAATTCGTTATTTTGAAATTATGCATGGCAGAAGAGAGTACTTTGAAAGGAACAAAACTTACCTGTTTATCCTTCATGTTCTCACTATCCCCAAAGATAAGCTATTTGCTTATTAGTTGTGTTGAAAATAAAGGCTTTCAACACAAATTACCTAAAACAAGTAATTAAATATCGATAAAAGCCTAGGATTTTCGAGGTGGGAATGCAACAACAAATGTAGAATTGTGTTTATACAATTAAATAAATTCAGTACTTGAAGTCCACGAGGAATATTATAAATGAGATTGGAATTGAATTATTACTGTGTAGAAAAATAGGACCTTGTTGGACGAATGCCTCAGAATCTGTAAAATTGAACTTCATGTTTGCGTAGGTGTCCCTAGCATGTGGAAATGAATTTGATCTGCAGAAGTGAAATGTCAGAAAATTGATAATTGTTGGAGATGTGCCTTGATAGTTGTACCCGTGGCTGAAGTAGTGTTGTTTTGATAAACTATTTGGGGACTTGCTAGGTGAGAACTTATTCTCTTCTGGTGAAGCCTAAGCCCCAAGGCAGGTTGATTTCATGATGATAAACAAGCATTAGGGACAAGAAAGAACCGTGAGTATGGCTAAAGATGTATCAGGAATACTCCTCGATTTAGATGATAATAATGAAGTAGGACATTGCCCCTGAATACAAATCCATGCAAGTGTGTTTAGTTTAGTTGATGAATAGTAGGATGAGCGACAAGGTTAAATTTTAATTTTGAGTTTTTAAAGTGGTTTAAATCCATGCACGGAAGTGGCTTGAGTCAATTTTGTCCTGATATAAGGATCACAATTGATTTTTAGGAATGAGTGATGATAGAGATACTTGAGTTGAATTTAACACAAGAATATGCCGCCTTTGAATATATCTATAAGATTGCAAGAATCAGGTATTGAGCTAGGCCCCTCGACCCTTTACAATATTAAATTAATATTGTTCTATTTTAATATAATAATTATATTTGTTCTATTTAGATTACAACTTGATATTATTATAATAATTATAATTACATTATGATTACAACATTTTATAATAGTACTTTCCTATTTTGAATGCTATAACAATACTAATATCATTTTGATTTATATATCATATAAGTTCTAATAGTAGGTTATTTCATTTAATGTTACAATAATACTTTAGTTAATTTTATCTTGACCTTATAATTATATCAAGACTTTTATGACTACCTTTTTTTATTTATTACTCCATTACTAATTTTTTGTTCTTTACTAATTAAAACATAGGTCTATAATTTTTAAAAGAAAAGGGAGTAAAAATTTATTGAATCAAAGAAACATTACAGAACAAAAGATATCAGCCCGCAAAAGCCACCAACCTGACATACAACAAAAGTCCTCAAAGGGACCCAACAAAGGAACCAATTATATGTGAAAGTCTTCCATGATTATCTTTTTGAGGGGCAAAGAGAGCTATGGGGATAAAAGACCCCAATCATCTATAATCCACCTCTCCACATGCTCAGAGGCCCACTTCGCTAGGAGATCAACAACCCTATTCCATTCTCTAGGAATATGACGAAAATAAACAAATTTTAAAGAACTGCACAACTTCACGATATGTTTGATCATAACAACTAGTTGCCAATTAACACCATCAAATCTTTGCTCATTCAACATATCAACTACAATTTGAGAATTAGATTCACAAATAATCCTCCTCCATCCTAGGGAACATCCTCTTTCAATAACATGTAAAATAGCAAGAGCCTTCATGAGATTATTAGAATGGTGACCCTTATAAATAGAAAAGAAAAACACCACCCCTCCATTACTGTCTCTGCCAATACCACCAATCCCAGCATGCCTAGGATTCCCCCTAGAATATCCATCCATATTTATCTTCAACACTCCTTGAGGGGGAGGGCGCCACTGACCCTCTTGATGAATCTTTTTCTCTTGATGAATCTTTTTCTTAACTTGACGAGGGCCATTACTAGTTGAGGAACCAAGCCCTCTACCCTCCAAGTGCAGATTCCTCACAAAAAGCAAATCACTTGGATCCACAGAAACTGACAGGTCACATTTAGCTAAAATAGTCTCCTAGATCTTGCTAAAGATCTTCCTCCATAAAAGATTCCCTACCTGTTTAATATCTTGGAAAATCCTTCTATTTCTCTCAAGCCAAAGGTGCCAAATAATAAAGGTAGGGCCAATAATCCAAGCAATTTGAAGAAAAGTCGTCTTAGCAGGAGGCCTCCCCAAGCTTTCCTAGAACTCTATCAAAGAAGAGGAATGAACACAGGGATGACCCCAAACCCCCCACCAAAGATGCTAAATCCTTCTAGAATAAGGACATTGAAAGAAAAGGTGTGAAGCACACTCCTCACTATTATTGCACAAAACACAGATAGAAGGCCCTTGGAAACCTCTTTTTCGTAGATTTTCTCAAGGAAGACATCTATTTTGAACAACCAACCATAAAAAGAAATTACACAGGCTAAGAAAATTTATTCCAAACCTGCTTCCGCCAAGGGACCCCAACCTTTCCATACAACTATCTATCAAACTCCATGTATCTAGAGGCAACATAGAATCTACCCTTCAGATTAGGACCCCAAGCCAAAATATCCTTGTCTTGAAGAGAACTACACATTTTACCAACCAAGATTGTAGTGAGCTCCTACCTCTCCTCAGTATCTCTTGGAGGCCACTCCTGGGGATCCTTCCAACGCCACACTTCCACCTGTCCCAGGGCCTGAACAGTTTTACAATCTTCCACCTTACGCCAACCAGCTTCTGTCAAGCTACCACAAAGAGGCTGTAGATGAGGAAACTTAGAAATAATAGAGGGATAACCATCCCAAGCATCATACCAAAAGAGGGCTTCTGAGCCCTTATTGGAAATCCAAAACAAACCCTCCTTTATCAGCTTCGCCCCTCTTTTGAGACTATCCCAAATCATCGACCCTTTCCCTTGGAGACAATAGCGAGGAACATCATAGGAGTTCACTCTACTGAGATACTTATGATTAAGAATTCTGGCCCAATCCTGATTCTGGCAAGTGCACCAACGCTAGTACAACTTTGCAGCTAAAGCCTGACCCATCAAACTAGCAGACTTGAGACCAAGACCACTCTCTTGTTTTGGCCTACAAACAAATCCCCACTTCACCAAACTCCACTTCAAATTGAGAAGATTACCCGCCTAAAGGAACTGACGAGAGAGGGCATCAAACTCCCTAACAAATCTAACAGGAGCAACTTGCACAAAACATTGGTAGCTAGGAAGAGATTGAACCACCGATTTGAGCAGAACCACACGCCTCGCTGAAGAGAGCCACCTATGAGTCCAATGACTAACCCTCCTACGGAATTTATCCAAAACATCCTGCCAAAAATCTTTTGGCTAAGGACCCATTGTAAGGGGAATCCCCAAATAAACCAAAGGAAGAGTGCCAATTTGAAAACGAAGAATTTGAGCAATCTTAGAGTGGATAAGTCGAGGAGTTTTGAAAAAGTAAATAGAGGACTTGTTGTCATTGATCTTTGCCCAGATGCAGCCAAATAAGTATCCAAGGCCTTAAATTCACAGCTTCATTTATTTTGGCCACACCCATTAAAGCCGTATCATCAACAAATTGGAGATGAGACGAAGGCGGCAAACTGTTACCCCAACGCCACCCTGACTAACACAAGACTTGATAAACCTCCCCAGCCACTCAACCATAATAATGAACAAATAAGGGGACAAAGGATCTCCTTGTCGAAGACCCCTAGAGGCTCCAAATAAATCCGAAGGCTCCCCATTGATAAGCACTGAAAAGGAAGTAGATGTCACACAACTCATGATCCAATCAACCCATTCTCTGACAAATCCAAAAGTTAGGAGAACCTTCTATAACAAAGCCCATTTGACTGTCATAAGCTTTTTCCATATCAAGTTTGATAAACATAGCCTTGTTCTTTGAGACTGACATAGAATGAATATCCTTTGTAGCAATAACAACCCCATCCAGAATCTGCCTTCGAGCCACAAATCCCCCTTGCTCATTGGAAATCAAAGAATTAAGCCAAGGCTTAAGCCTTTTCACAATAAGTTTGGTAATGATTTTATACACCACATTGCAGAGGGCAATGGGACGAAACTAATCTAAGGAACAAGCACCTTCCTTCTTTGGAATAAGAGCAAGGAAGGTGGTGTTCATGGCCTTCAACATTTCTTTATTCCTCTGAGATTCCTTAACTACCTCCAAGAGATCCACCTTGATAATCTCCCAAAAAACTTGAAAAAATTTAGCAGGAAAACCATTAGGGCTAGGGGCTTTACCTTTCTTCATTTGAAATACAATAGTTTCCAATTCCTGTAGAGAGATGGGTCGCAAAAGAGCCTCATTCATCTCATGTGACACCAAAGAAGGAATACAAGCCAAAATAGAGTTTTCCTCACAATTTGCAGGGGGCGAATCCTCAATAAAAAGGGCTGAAAAGAACTGAGAAGCCTCCCAGGAAAATTTTGCCTGAGAAGAAAGATGAACTCCCTTAGAAGAAACAAGAGAGCTGATAAGGTTTCGGTTTCTCCTTGTAGCAATAGAGTGATGGAAGAAGGCAGTATTTCTATCCCCCTCTTGGAGCCAATCAATTCGAGACTTTTTCTTTCAAAAAATCTCCTCCCTCAGCTCCCATTCCTCAAGAGCCTTAGTTGCCATAGCCTCTTCCTTGCACAACTCAACTGTGAGACCAAGATCACAAATCTGGCGGGTGATAGAATCCAAATGAGCCTGAGCTAACAACTTATTATGATGAAGATTCCCAAAACACTGTATATTCCACTTCTTGAGTTTATATTTCACAAACTGCAATCTCTTGACAAAGGTAAACATAGTTGTACCATAGGCAAGTCTTCCTTGATGCCACCAATCACTCATCAACTCATGGAGAGAAAGATCACGTAACCACATAAGTTGGAACTTGAAGGAAGGGTTCTTATGGGCTCTAAAAGGAACAACTGAAAGTTTGAACAACCAATAGTTTGAACCTCTCCAATCCAGGATCTCAGAGCTAGTTGTCCAACTATCCCCAACCCAAAAACAAGAGACAAGAAACCTATCAAGCCTCTTTGAAATAGCAACATCACCACACCTTCGATTGTTCCAAATGAAAATGCCATTATTGGGTTTCACATCAATAAGATTCAAACTAGTCATGTTGTCTATAAGAAGCAAAGCAGTAGGGTCAAGCTTGGCAATACCCCTTGTTTTCTCCTCTAAACAAGAAACAACATTAAAATATCCAACCATAATCCAAGGATGCTAAGGAACAAGAGAGCGAACATAACTAAGATAAGTCCAGAGTTGGGAATTACCCATCAGATCAGTGGGAGCATAGACATTAGTGAAAAGACAAGATTCACTAGATTCTAAACTAGAAGCAATTATAGAGATAGAAGAGCGACTTGAGATCTAGTACAAAGGAACTACCTTTCTTGGATTCCACAAACAAGCCACACCTCCAGAGCTACCAAAAGCACCAACACATTGACAACACCCCCGAGGCCAAACACTAGAGGCTCTATTCAACATGCCATCCACTGATAACGTAGTTTCCTAAATGAAGACAATATCAAGAGAATGAAAAGCAATCATTTCACTAATAGCCTTTTGTCTAGGAGGGTTATTCAAACCCCTCACATTCCATGAAATAACAATCATTCATGAGGATGAGAGAAATGAGAGTCCAAGGTTTTCACCAACCCAGATTCCACTAGAGTCTCACCCATCAATTTAATTTTCTCAAGGTCTTTCTTGCGACCCACCTTAGAAGCTTTCTTTGGGGGCCCCTTTTTAAGGGGCTTTTGTTGCAAACCCAAAGCCTGTATAACCCCACCATTTTCCCCTAAATCCAAAGACTCATTAACCTATGAAGGAGAAGAAACCTCCATAGCTCTATCAACCTTTGAGGCCAAAGAGCCATCAAGATTGGAGGCATCCTGCAGCTGGAGAGGAACATTCATTTCCATCTGACCAACCTGCAAGTTCACCCCAGCCAGGTTTTGATTCCTTGTTTCTTCAACCTCTTACAAGATCACTTCTAATGAGCCAGAACTAGGTGGAATCTCAACTGGAATCCCCTCTTCCTGATCCAAGTCATCCAAAGCATCAAACTGATTAAAGATCCCATCATTTTGTCTATCCTTGAGAGTTCTCTTCTGACCCCTCCCCTTATTGCGAGGTTTAATAGGAATAAAACCCTCCATATTTGCAGCCCCCTTCACTATACGAGCCTTCCCATTATCATTCTTAGGAGCAGACTTAGAAGAAACATTAGCTGTAGCAGCTGCCTGGTTAAGTTGAGAGCATCTCCTTTGCAGATGCCCATATTCATGACAAACACGACAACGAAAAGGGAGAGTTTCATAATCAAGTTCTTGAATCCAGGAAGAGGATCCAACACAAACTTCTATAGAATCAGGAAAATGATTGTTTAAATCAACTTCAACACAAATTCGAGCATAAGAGATTACCTTCTTGTCCAAAGTTTGCTGGGCAGGCCCAATTGGTTTTCCAAGCAGTCGAGCTATCATATGCAAAATATCGCTTCTCCAAAATTCTAATGGAATCCGAGGCAAACGAATCCAAACTGGAACTCACGAAGGAAGCTCTTCAACAGAGTTGAAGCCCTCATGCCAAGTTTTAATAAAAACCCCAATCTGATTGTAGAAATATGGACCCCCTTCAAAAGCCTTATTCCTATCTACCATGCACGAAAAGACAACCAAAAAATAATTATTGGTAGCCAACATTATCTCCATATCTCCTTTAGGATTCCAAACCCTATGAATTGAAGACTCCAATGTTGGCAAAGACCAATAGAGACCCATGAATTTACATATTAGAGCATGATTACTCAAGTAACATCCTCCACAATGGAGTTCGATTGAATCACCAAAATGAGACGATCCAGGCTACGCTCCAAACAACCATTCACCTTTTTAATTATGGGAAAACCCCCCATTGAGGAAGACTCGTCACCATTCGAGAGTCTTTTAAGAGGCTCCATAGCCAATGAGACAAAGGATCGACCAACTACCACTACTGCTTCACCGTCCAACAAAAAGAGACAAACTAGCCCAAAGAAAGGGCCACAATCCACCTCACCAAGAGAAGTAAATCGAAAAGGAAAGAAGAACTCCATGTCCAACAATCACCACCCCCAAAATGCAGCACAAAACCCACCCTCAAAGCCACGCGCAGCGGAAAGGACATGACTGAAAGAAATGAAAAGAAGCACCCCCTGAGAGTAGAAAAAACCCCTCCAAAGAAAAACACCAGACGCCTCCGATCTGAGCTAAAGAAGACACATGCAGGAGGAAAACTGACCATGCAACATGGCCTCACAGGCCGTGGGAGGCCTCACCCGCACAACACATACCGAGTACCATTTCACCAATACTGACCATCCCAATCCAAACATAGGTCTATAATTAATTAGATAATTATTTGTATTTTGTATTCTAATTCTTTTCATTTTTATTGTTTGTTATTATTTTTTTTGCTATGTAAGGAGAGTATTTTATATTAATTGGAAGAAATTTACACTCGTCTGCAATGTAGGAAAAATGGGAGTCGAATAAAAAACTGACCATCCTGGTCTCCCAGCGAAAAACCCCATAGACAAACCAAAATGGCGCATATTTGCACCAAGCCATCCACCCACCAACGCCAAAATGAACAGACACGCTATAGACATCCCCCAGAAAATACTAAAAACAAACTACCCATTTCAAGACTAGCAACCACACCTGACAATATAGAGCCAAAGAGGAAACTGACACCACCACCCAAACCCCAGCATAGAGAAACCAAAGTTCACAAAAAACCATTTTCCTTCGCAAAGGCGTCAAATTCGCTTACCCATTCCATATCCTTCACTTCGACCATTCGGAAAACCTTTTTAAGAAAAGGAACTGCCACAACCACAATCATCCTGTGGCGAACCAAACTCATTCCTTTCAAATCCAGAAGGAAGGGAAAGATTTGAATTACCTCACCCGACTTATTTACTAGCTCCCAATTGCTTGGTCATGGCCCACCTTTACCTGGGATGACCATCTTCAACACCTCCTCCAGGTTACCAAGCAGCTCCCTCTTGAATAATTTTCCCAACAAAATTTTAGCATCTTCCTTCGAAACCCCGTTGTCCAGGATGGATGCCAAGAAGCATGACACCACTTGTGAGTTGGCTGAAGATATTCCTTATGCTCCAAGTGCTTTTTCCCGAGCACCATCTTCACGACGACCACCATTAAAGGATCAATATTGAGAAGGATCCGCGATGCTGGTGTGAGACTTCCCTGAAGGCATTTTGACGATCATTACAATCCAAAGCCAAGGGTGTATCAACCCCAGAGCAAACAATGGAGACCACTGAAATTTCTACCGTAAACTTCGACCGTTCCACCATGGCTTAACACACCCACAACGTAGTCGCGAACAAAGAGAAATGATGTCACACCACACAACCAAAATGAAACAAAGCCGCTCCAAACACCACCTTTATTATTCTGTACAATACCAACGTGCCCAATTGTCCACCATTCGTCGCAATTAAAGCCTCTGCCACTCTGATGAATTGGTATGTGAGGAGATGAGGCGAGAGGTCTTTTCAGTGGCCTTGGGAAGCCAAGCTTGTCCTTCCCAAAGGTCGCCAATCGCTCAAATAATGATAGTCGTAAAAGCCTCAACTGGAGCCCATGAAAAAATTGCCACCCTGCCACCTCAGACCACCTCGGCCAAGCCCTAGACTTGCCACAAACTATGTGGCAAGTCACCCACCAATATCAATTGGATTAGTCTAAGGGAACCGGGAACACTTCGTTGATACAGGTACCATCTGCCCCAAGGTTAGAAAGTGAATCTTCCTCCATGTTGCCTTCTCGCAGCATATGGTTGACGACGACCATCTCAAAACTATCTAGGAGTTCCAAAGCAATTTCTAACTTGGCATTCAACTTCCAATGGGTTAAATTTCTTGTTCTTAACGCATTGATCACCAGACTCAAATCCCCTTCAATAACTATGTTTTTTACCTTCAGTTCTTTGCACAAGCGCAAACCCAGAATCAAGGCCTGCAATTCTGCAACATTATTAGTACCCACTGAGAGTGGAGAAGCAATCCCCATACACCTTGATTGCCCATCCCTGACAATGCATCTTGCACTAGAGATGCTAGGGTTCCCACGCGAGGCACCATCAAAATTCAACTTTTCCCACCCCCTTGCGGCGGTTTCCACACCACTCTACTCTTCATTTTCGTTGCCTCGCCACTTGGCCCAATATGAGGGGAAATAGAAAGGCCTTTCCAATTTCTTCTCATCGTAGCATCCCACTCAGAAAAGATATCTTTGGTTCCTTGTCTCTTTGCCAACCTGGCATTGACAACCTCTACAATACTTGCTTCAATTTTGTTCAAGAATGACACCGTAGGGATTTCCTTCTCCTGAAAGAGACGTCAGTTCCTTTCTTTCCACAACTCCCAAATAACTAGTGTTGGACTAGCACACCAAAGACCCCCATAGGTCGAGTTGTTATATAGTTTTGACAACCCCAACAAAAGACTTAGCAGATTATTGGGAATAGCTATTTTCCAATGCAATTTCACACATAACTAGCGCTAACAATGTTGGGCCAATGAGCAATTTACAAATAGATGATCACCTATTGTTTGTTATTTTTATTGTTTTTGTAGTTTCTACTATTTTCATTTTCATTTATTTATTTAGTAAAGTTTATAATCTTTTCATAATTTTATTTATTTTGATGATGGATCATGAAGTGTGATCTAAAATGTTGATGCAAAAATAATTATATAGTTTTTATTAGAATTATCCTCAATCACATGCATGCTTGTTATTTCATAAAAGACAATTTAGTTCAAGTGAGTCAAAAACATAATAAAAAGGGGTATAAATATGCAATGTTTACCATTACATTTTGTCTCCACTTTGATGTACATGTGAATTACTTTGAAGATTTACACCAAAGTCAAACAAGGGTCAACATAGAAAGTCAATATTTTGAAAACACAAAAGATAAATATATGGATGAATTACGATTCTTGTAATTCTCCTTGCAATGAGTTCTCCATTGGAAACTTATAATACAAAAAAAAGCAATGAGTAGCATTTGTCACTTTTAAAAGAGACTAATTATAACTTGCTTGAAAAATATATTAAAAGATGATATAAATAGAAAGGAGAAGGTAGGGGATTTTATTGAAGTAGAAAGTGCTAGAACTTTGACATAATGGAAACATGATTTCAACTATGTGGAAAATTTTGATGGTGCAAAATGATTCATAGAAGCTCCTTCAATATGGGAATGATTAAGAGTCCACCACTATATAACATATCTCATAAAAGAATATTGGTGACAAATATGACCCCCTCCCCTCCACTTGGTTACATACAATGCATGCAAGGAATAAAGGTAAGGAGAAAAAATATGATCATGATAAAATATGTAAACATAGTAAAAGGTGTCATGTGATAATTATACATGGACATAATATAGATTTGATCATGGAAACAAAAACAACCTCCAAAGTTGTCCCTGATGTAGGAAAACAAGAAGATAATAATAGTCATGGATGTTCAATGAGAAAAATGTAAGCATAAGTAAAATGTGAAAGATATGAGCATGATAAGGATCATAACATAGAATCATAAGATACATGCATGATAAAGATCATAACATGGAACCATGTGAACATAACAAAACTATGCCAACATAACATGGAATCATAGGAATAAAGGTGATAATCATATGGAAAAAAGTAAATGTTATAAACATATACATGTAAACATGAAAATCATATGATCATGACAATATGATAAACATGTAAGAGTGATATCGTAAGTATTATAAGTGTTAGGGGCATAATAAAGATTAACATAACAAGCATGGTATTGTTAGGAATATTACATCATTTATTGCATTGGATAGTATGATCCCTAGGGCTATCTCACTTGGTCTCTACTGCTACTTTAAGTAGCCCAGGTTGTGGGTTCAACTCTTGATTTGCTTGTGGTGTGGGTGAGGGTCTGTTGCACATCGCTCGAGAGGTTATAGGGGGGCTTTCCCTGTAAAAAGCTATGCTCTAGGTCACTAGGCTAAACTCTTGATTCCTCTTGGTAAAAAAGGTTGGTTAGTATGTTTATTATGGTTTACCATATGTGAATAATTATATTGTAACTAGTTGGGGTTGTATTTCAAGTTGTTAGAACAACTTGTCTATGTAAAGGGAGTTGTTATAGGAGGTATAACAACCCTCCTATTATATATATATATATATATAAAAGTAATGTCTTATTGAACCAAAAAGTGAAATAGAAGCATAATATTATTGTGCAATTTTTTTTATTTAGCTTCTATATTTTTTCCCCATTTTTCTCATAGGTAAGTGGATTAAAATAAGAGCTATGTATCATAATGAAGAATCATAGGAAACATAAGAGCACCAATAATATGTAACATAAGAACATACCTACTGACAAAGAAAACTTGAGAAAGAATAGGTGCTAATCACAAAAAAAATTGAAGTGTTGGTGCTGCAAATTGTACCCAATAATTTTATAAGACGTGCCTCAAAATTTAATTTGGGGAACAAAGTCGATTCAAATAAACTAGGTGGGATTACTGATCAAACAAGAAGTAATTTGGGTTAATTGACAAGAGTGCCCGATTATTGTACACTTGTGGCTCTGCTAGGCTAATGAGGGTGTTCATAGAAATTCTTACAAAACAATTAAAGAGAAATGAAAATAGTATGATCACACAACTTAGACATACTTTATGCATCAGGGTATTTGATGTGGTTGTGATCGAGGAATTTTGCCAAACTACGATGTAACCACAAGCACAAATGTTCACACACAAATAATAATTTTATTTTTATTCAAACTTGTTTCAAATTACAGTCAAATAATTATAAATTACCAGTTCAAAAAACTCAATGAAATATTATTAAAAAATGATATTGAAATTCAATTGTTGTTCCCCACGAAGAAATTCATCCTTCAAATATTCACCTTTTATGCTCAAACCTTAGAACAACTAAAACATTTTTTTTTTCAAACCTCTGTCTCACTTATCGGTCTCTTGAATTTTCTCTCCCAACTCTCCTTTTCAAATTCCTCTTCTCTAGAACCATCGACAAAGGCATTTGGATCACTATTTATATGGTGGTTGGAGAAGTTGAACTGTCACAACTGATTCATATTCTCTCCAAAACTTGATCAACTTCCAAATTTTGTTTGATTTATTGTACCAAGCACCATCTAGAATCCGTTAATCTTAACAATTCTTGACAGAATTGAGCTTTCACAAACCTCTTTCAATAAGATAGTGAGTTTTCTAACACACACTTATGTCGAAAACACACTTTGTTCAAACTTATAACATTTCTAACTCCAAAACTTGTCGAAGCCTTTGATAAATGTTGTTTCAGAAAACTTAGGACTTCGCTAACTAAGGCTTTCATTGAATTAGAAGAGCTTGGCCTTTTCGACAAATTGTAAAGTTCACGAATTATGAAAATGACTGAACAAGAGCTTCATGAACTTGTTTTTCGATGATGAACCACTTTGGTGATGAACCACCTTGGAAAACCAACTGGTTCACAAACCTTGCAAATTGCCAAAACATTGAATCTTTGCCAACACTTAAGCCAAATCTCGCCAAATTTGAACTGTTGACAATCTTTAAGTTCTTTTCCAAAGTGAACTTTGAAAGCTAAAATTCCACGAAGGAATTTCCTGCAAACTTCACTAAAATTCCAACAACAAAACATAGCAAAACAAAAACTGAAAGGGAATGTTTTTGGGGATACAATAACCTGGATGCTCCTCATCAAACACATCAGGTAAGCGAAATGTTTCATGAGTTTGGAAAACTTGGGAACATTTGAAGGTGCATGGGATGGTAATCCCATGTTCATTCTTGATCTACCTTTGCTCATTGTCCTTTTGATATTTTCCGCATCTTCCTTTCCACCCTTCCTTTTTACCTACAACACACCAATTCCTTGCTGGTCTTGTTCTATAGAATTGATTCAAGGCCTCCATCAAATTTTTTGCAACTTTCCAACTATAGCATGGGATGTATCCTTCACAAACCTTCACCTCTCTGACCACTACATATTTTTTGTCCGTATTTCTCTTTTCCCTTACATTATTGTTGCATAAAACCAATATTCTATCCACTCTTTCCATTTGTAATATGCTCCTTAGGCACTTCCATGATGTTGTGCTCAATCTTCTCCTTCTCCTTTATAAGTTATTTTCCAACTTGTTTATGTACTTTCCAACCTTTTCTCTATCCATTTATTGTCTTCCAGGTTTTATTGCTAGTTTGTAGAACTTCTCTATATAGTCTTTTATGCTCATAGCCTTTTTGTCTCAAGTTTTGTAACCTTTTAAACAAATCCATTTCATAATATCCAGGGATAGATTTGGCCTTCAACCTAGCCACCATTTGATTCCATCTGGTTATTCTTATTTCACTGTTGGCTACTCATTCTCTTTGAAATTTCCTCCACCAAAGAGCAATGTGTCCCTTGAGTTTAGTTTGCACCAACTTCACCCTCTATGGGTCACAAATCTCCTCCAAATCAAAGTAAACCAATTCTCTTATCCAATCTATCAAATTCTCAGGGTTCAAGGTTCCAATTTTTTTGAACCTCCATTCGATTACCTTTATCAATTTTAGTGAGTACTCTTAAGAATCGTTCTTCTCTAGCATCTATTAGTCACTCATTTTCTCATTCTCATTCATCCACTTCACTTTATTCACCACTTTCCCTTCTTAATCTTGTAACCAAATTTCATAATTCATTCCTCATCTCCATATGTAGTTGCTCAAACATTTCTTCTAATATGAGATTTCTTCTTCATGGGGGAATCTTTGCAATATGTCTAATAAACACCAATGCACCTTCACATGTCTCACATCCCTCTTTGCTCTCTATGCCTTCATGATTCATCATACACCCACAACAATCTCTCAAGCCTCAGGAACACCCTTTACTCACGTTCAACAACTCAAAAAATTTCACCACCTTCCCAACAAGACCAACCTTACTTTGATACCATCTGATGCATTCATGGTCAAGGAATTTTTCCAAGCAACTCTACCACACAACCACAAAAACAAATACTCACACATAAATAATAATTTTATGACTTTTAATCATACTTGCATTCTATTCTGTTTCAAAATACAATCAAATAATTTTAAATTACCAGTTCAACAAACTTAATGAAACCTTATTAAAAAATAATCTTGAAATTCAGTTATTTTTCCTCAAGAAGAAATTCATCCTTCAATTATCACCTTTTGTGCTCAAATCCCATAATTTTTTTTCAAACCTTTGTCTCACTTCTCAGCCTCTTCAATTTTCTTTCCCAACCTTCCTTTTCAAATTCCCCCTCTTTGGAACAATAAGAAAAATGCATTTCGATCATTATTTATGTGATGGTTGAAGAAGTTGAATTATCACTACTGATTTGTATTCTCTCCAAAATTGAATCGAATTTCAAATTTTGTTTGATCTACTGTACGTAGCGCCATTTAGAATATGTTAACCTTATACATTTTTTTTTGGTGGAATTGAGCTTTCACAAACCTTTTTTAACAAGATAGTGAGTTCACTAACTAACCCTTTTGCCAAAAACACACTTTGTTGAAATTTCTAAATTTTCGTTCTCCTGTCAACGAAATTGGAAACTTCGAACTAGTTGCCTAACTCCAAAAATTTTCAAAGCCTTTGATGAATACTATTTTAGTGAACTTAGGAGTTTGCTAACCAATGCTTTCACCAAATTAGAAGATCTTGGCCTTTTCAACAAAAAATAAAGTTCATCAATTGTGAAAATGACTGAACAAAAGCTTATTGAACTTCTTCCTTTTCTTTTTTTTAGTGATGAACGACTTTGGCAAATTGATTGGTTCAAAAACTTTGCAAATTGCTGAAATGTTGAATCTTTGTCAACACTTAGTCAAATTTCATCAAATTTGAATTATTGACACTTTTAAAGTTGTTTCTCAGGGTGAACTTCAAACTTAGCTAGAATTACATGGATAAATTTATTGCAAAATTCACCAAAATTCTAACAACAAAACAAAGAAAAATGAAAATTGAAAGGAAATGTTTTTGGGATACAAGATTGCTCGTGAATTGGCCGCTCCTCCATCAATATCTAAATATTGTCAATAAATACCCCTTATATTGGATTACTAATCTTTTTAGACCATAAATATTTAAACAACTTATTAATATTAGGTTATAATATAATCAAAGATACAAAACCATGTTAATATCCCCAAACATAATATCATTAACAATTTCATAAATCATGTGTAACCTATGAAAACCTAAAAAATGTATAACCCTCAAATGAAAATTAAAAAGTGTAGGCTCTCAAAATATCTAGTAGAGGCAAGCTCGTAGGACATAACTTACAATAATTTATCATAAAAGAATGACAATATTTAAAATATTTTGATTATTCAACCGCTTTTGATTGGTGCTTACTCCAATGGGAAGCAAAGTCAAGAACCTAAAAAATGGGGAAATATTTATGCATAGTCTATTAGGTAAATTAGAATTTTATTATGGAATACAATTAGTCTAATTGTAGATTCTATCAAATGGAACTTAATAAATTCAAAATGCATTAAACAAAGTAGGATTTCTTGTAGATCACAAATTCCACAATATCCTTTGTGTGGGTTTGAATAATTACATCTATAAATAACATGTAATTTCCCTATCAAAACTTGATGTTATAGATTAATTGTGAGCCCTCAAGATGTCAACAAATGTTACCTCAAGAATGTTGTGAGGTGAGGCAAGCGAAAATGTGTCTTCCAAATTCGAATGTTGGAGTTGGGCAAGAGCGGGCCATGCATCGAACGGGAAAAATTCCTGTGAATGCTACTGCGAACGCGACTGCGAGTGTTGATGGGGCTCTACAGGGGTTAGATGGGGTTCCTTTGAATGACGCATAGGAAGATGTTGTGTAGGGTTGTTTGGGTGGGGGCTCTGTTCCCTCTCCTCTTGTCGCTTCTGGCTGCTCTTGTAAATATTTCTCTGAGGCTGTTTCAAAAGCTCGTTCCCAGGTTCCTTCTGCTTTGGTTAGGGTTCAACCTCTGCCTTGCACTCATGCATCCCCTGTTGTGGTTTGTGGACCGAAAGTTGCTGAGAATGAGGATTTTTATGTGCATTAGGGTGTGGTCTACAGGTTTAACGACTTGTGGCCCTCCCTTCCTGATCTCCATGAGTGGGTCTCCAATTCTTGGAAACTTATTGTTTCTGGGTAAATTGATCTCTATCCTAGTGCTGGAGGATTTTTCTTTGCAACTTTTGCTTCATCCGAGGCACGAGACCAAGTGCTGGATAGGGGGTGGATGTGGGGTATTCATTCACTGTCCCTTCGGCCTTGGTCTCGCTCATTCAATCCTCTTACGGAGCCACTGAATATTAGACTAGCTTGGGTCCGACTATCGAACCTCCCTCTCCAATTTTGGGAGGATTGTTGTTATGAAGCTATTGGCAACACCATTGGACACTTTCTGAAGGTGGATTCTACAACTCGAGATCTAGGGCATACTATGGTGGCTCGTATTTTAGTTGATTTGGACATCTCCAAACCTCTCCATGGTGATATGATTTTAGTGGTGGAGGACAAACCTTGGACGTAGTTGCTAGACTATGAGGGCCTCCCCTTTCAGTGTAGGAGGTGTTTCTCCGCTGGTCATTTGGCCTCTGGTTTCCCTCTTGCTCGCCACAAGGGCGCTGCTACTTGGTGGAAGGTGCTCTCTCGGACCATCTCACAGTTGGTTCTCCCTCTTCAAATGGCTCCTCCGAGGAGGGCGACCCTTCCTTGGTTGTTCCCTTGGAGTCTGAGTCTCTAGGCTCCTCTTCCGGCTATCCCTTTTGTAGAACCCTTATTGACTCGATTTGCTTTCATTGTTCAGGCAGAACCTGCACGTCCCTTGTTGAACGAATTTGCTAGTCCTTTGAATGCTCTCGTCTCCTATTCTTCGCTGTCGATTCCCTCGTTGCGTGGTGGCTCCTCGCCCGAGGTGGCTGTTGAGGATTCACTCCTCTCACCTCGCTTGGTGAATTTCGATTATGAGTCTTCCTAGTCTGTTGTGTTGAGGAAGAAGAAGGGACTTCCTAAATCCATTGCTTCTTCGTGGGTTAAGGGAATCAAATTAGTCCCCTCAAGTTCTGGGGTTTTCTAGTCCTTGTTTACTATTTTACAGCTGTCTGTTAGCTGTTTCTGTGTGTGGCTGTTTGGCCTATTTTTTCGGGCCCTAGTGGCTCTTGTTCTGGTTTGAACTAGCTACTTTTTGGCCATGTGGGATCTTTGTGTAAAGGGTACCTGTAAATGTTGCTTATTTAATCAAAAACAAATGTTACCTTAAAATAATGATAAAAAACATGCTCCCAAAAATACACCACTAACTATGGTGAACCTACCCTTGTCGAGTGATATTTTCTTGTAACTCCTTTAGACTTCACAAAAATATTTCCCTCAACATTTTCTTGCTTTTACATACATTATTTGATCACTTGAGAATATACTCTAGGCCATAGTGTACACAAGTTGAACTAAGATATTCTTTCTCTATATAGAAAATTTGTCTTTATTGAAAATAATCCTACTTTGATTTCCCTCATAGCTAGCTCTATAATAGGAAGAATGATAAAAATTTATTATTTTCATTCATTATATTCATAGCAACGATAATATAAATATATTCATTTAGGCAATAAAAAGATGTACTCTTATTCGCCCCCCCCCACCCTCACAATGTTGCAATGCTCAAATCACATCTTGAGTATGCAATCATTTCCTTGTCAAAAAATTTGTTGGAACAACCTTCACCAAAAATGTTTACAAACAAAAAATATGACAAAAGTGTTGTTACCCATACAATTTTTTTGTAAGACTTCATCTTTTCCATAAATTTGAATGATCAATTTTAAAGTTTTTCCTTGTTGGTCCATGTAATTTATGTTGCTTCTCTCTGTATCTTTGTAGATTGATAAATATGAATTCCAAAATAAATCCTTTAAGGAAAAAATAAAGGGAATTCAAAGACAATAAATTTCAAAGTCAAAGTACAACCCTAATGTTAAGAGTCCATGTGTAATTGAGGAGAATAATCTTATGAGTTTAGGGGCACACCTTTGTGAAGGAAATGTTGTTCTAATTTATCCAAAATCACATTATTAGGTGCACACTTGATAAGGTAGAATTTGTTGGAGTTGATCCCTCCACCCTACAACTCCCAAGGATCACATGCAATCAAAAACTTATCTAAAAAAGAGAGAAAATCAAAGATATGGAGGCTAAGAGCTATTGATCCAAAACATAAATAATCATTAATGTGCAAACCTCACAATTAAGTGAATACTATAAAGAATCCTTAGAAAAGAAAAAAACAAAAAGTAAAAAGCAACTCTAGAGAAATCCCAGGTAAGGATAAAAAAAGATCAAGACATGTGTCCTCATCCTAAAACTTGAGACACTAAAAGTACACGATCTAAGTAATCTTAAGTAGCCAAAGTGAAAAATGGATCTAAGTAATTAAACGATTAATTAGGTAAATACCAATTTACTCTAACAGTTCCCCTAAGTTCAACTTAGGGAGTAGCTAAAACCTTTAAATGAAAAATGCATAAAATGTAATGGATGGGTCTCGAGAAGAAGACCTAATGAGGTACCCATGTGCAAATGAAAAAATCTCTCATAACGAGAGAAAAAGGAGAAAACCTCATGGGATAAATTCCTCTCCAACAGAGAGAAAGACAAATGAAGGACTAAGAAGCCTCCAAAAAAATTGTTCCAAAAAGAATTGAAACATGAAGAGCACCACTGAAGCATAAATAAGTTGCAAAAACTATTGAAAGATGTCTACTACAATGCTGAAAATGAAGAGCCCCTCAAAGATTATGATTAGGACCAAGAAGATAAAAAATATGCACGAGTTCCCCCAACAACACTACTCAAAAAATGATCAGATGGAAAAAATACATAAATTTAATAGTTGAAGATACAAATGGAACATAAATCTACACAAGTGACTCCTATGCAACTACTCAACCAATGCAAATAAACAAGTAAAAAATATAGGTGCCAATAGTCCAAAGAAACTAATCAACCAAGGCTGGAAGGTCACCTACACAAAACAAGAATGCAAGAGTGTCTATATGGTAAGTTAATGATATCAAGTTTCCACAATCCATATCGATTAATGTTCACATGTTTCTGGATTAGATTGCGTGAGTTTTTTTGCATCAACGTTTCGGATCACACTCTGTGATCCATCATCAGGATGAAAGAGCTCAAGGAAATACTAGATACAAATGCATGGGTAACTAGCCATTACATCTGCCTAGTACATAGGAATAAATACTAGATACAACATTCACTCCAAAGAGAAACAAAGGAAGCATTAGCACCAACAATATGAAATCCCCCCAATAATACTGACAAGAGATCTAGGAATGGCATATCCTCTAAAATTGTGTTTCACCATGTATTGCATGAAGGAGAAGAAACAACATTTTAATGTGCACAAGAGAGTACTTGCAACTGAAAAAGGGTGTGCAAACCAAGACAACACATACATGAAGGTAGACAAGGTTGCAATTAAAAAAAAGAAGACGCGCACAAAAGACCTCATGTGAATTTATAATGTAGCATGAGTACAAAATATGGCACAATCATGATGTGTGAAATCCCTAAAAAGTAAGCACAAAAGTGGCAATTTATCTTAGTGCATCTACAAATGAAATAGTGCATTCAAAGATGCCTACAATGCCCAAAAAGAACATGTTGGAAGTACATGTAAAATACATCTCAAATAATTCATCTCATACAAACATAATTTTTCCAAGTGCAAAAACATCCAAGCAAAATATAGAAAAAGTGTATGGATAGCTAGGAAGAGCTCTAGAAAACCTTTCCAACACTACAAGAATAAAAAAATAGAGGACTGGCCAAAAGTTATGAGCTCAAGAGCTAAAAATGTTTGACTTCGATAGTTGAGAAAATGATTTAGCTTAAAAATTAGAGGAAAATACCTACACCATTGGAAAGTGCCCAAAACTAGCTCTCCAATGATATCTTGTTCACCAATTTTTGATACCATATGCCCAAGTTATGCCAAAAATAAAACTAGCACTTGCACTAGAAGGGGTGCAAGGGTTACACCGATAGAAAATTATATAAGTTAATATATTAGAGAGTACAATTTTATATGGGCATAGAAGATACATTAACTTAATTTACAATATCTTATGTATATAATAGTGTTTTTGGTGTATTTAATTTTGAAATACAATCTTTACTTTAGGTTGATGATTTGTCTTCAAGCTATCATTTCTCTCTATGAATTTTGGTTCATCCTTTTAGTGGTTTATTTGTTTTGGTTAACAACTTGGAAATTCTACACCAAGATTGTAATGGAGGTGCAATGATTATGCCAATTTTAATTTATATAGAATATCTTATAAATTTGAAAGTAGCATTGGGTCAATAAAGCAACCAAATTTTTTATAATTGATCTTAGAAAAATGTTTATTGGCATGCTAATCTTAGATAATTTCTATAAAATAAAGAACTATATTTGCATAACTATTGGACAGGGGTGCTTAATGGACCACAACTGTCATCTATGATTCAAAATTAAATCATTAATAAGTAATTGTGTTTTTTTTGCTTTTATGGCTAGAGGTTTGGATTTTCCTTGGGTTCACTTATAGAGGTGGTTGTTTTCCTAACAAAGTGACAAATGTTTATCAAATCCTACATAAAATTTAATTGTACATTTTTAGAACTTGTAAATTGCATCACAAGTTCTACCTCCCTACCAAGACCTATTTGTGGCATGAGATAGGTTTATGACCAAAACCCCATTCATAATATAGCTTATTAGCTAAATATATTTTCAATTGATAGTGTAATATGGATTTTTCAAATAGTTTGAAAGATTAACTCCCATATAAAAAAAATATAGAATAAAATTAAATCTTGGAACATAACTTTAATATTTAAATTACTTTTACCATATTTTGAATAATTAATGATGAAAACTATTTTTAAAAATATTTTATCTCCTATTTTAAACCAGAAAAAATAAAACGAGTAATTCTTTCGATAAGATCAAGTATTTGTGAGAAGATATATGTAGTTAAGTCACTTTAGCTCTGCTTTGGTTCCTTAAGTGGAAGTTATATTTACCATTTTTAATCTAGGTTAATTTTTTTTGAGCCAAAATCATGAAAGTTTATTTATCTGTTTTCAACTGTAAAATATCATAATAAAAGGTTATGCCATGGGGGTTATAGGAAATTTGGTCTTCCTTGTTACATTTTTTTAAAAGTTTGAAGTGTATCAACTTATGTTAAAATATTGCCTTGTCTTAAAAAACTTCTGCTTTGGTATGGCTTGGTAATATTTTTTTTACAAATTCTATCCAGTTTTCCTCGTTGGCATGCTTGATAGGATGACACAATTTGTGCGATACCTGTAAGTCACTTGCCACAATTTCAGTGAGTCTTTTTGGGTAATGTATACGCGAAAGGTTCATTTATATGTACAGGTTGCTTACCATGTTTTATGACAAGTGTGAAAGTTTAGAGGATGCACACCAAATGGTTTAAAGCAAGTTTAGTGTTGTTGAATACACTGCTTGTAGAATATGCTCGGAGGGCTGTGAGGAGGAATCATTAATACTTTTTAGACTACTAGGAGGAGTGGATGGGAAGGCACATGAATTTTCTTTCCATCTTCTCTATAAAGATATTGCAATCCTTTTTCCATTTTTTGCACTTACAAAGGTGAAATACAAAATGTTTCATTTCTTGCCTAAGCCAGACCCACACATCATTTTGAAAGCTCATTAAAATCAACAATTAAACAAATTGCAAAATGACCATCATACTTCTCAATGTAACCTAGAAAATAATACTTATGCTGATAATATCGACATATGTGGCGCCTTAGAATGGCAGTATGAGTATCTCTAATTAACCCCAAAGAAAAATCTAAGATAGCCAACAAAATTAAGAAAGACAACCACCCAAGCGCTAAACAAATAAAATAAATGAATAATAGAGAATTCATGAAATAAAAAAAATAAAAATAAAATAGAAATTATGATGCATCAGTAGGCTCTATTAGCATCTAGGGTTTCAAGAAGTATTCGAAATAAGTGCAACTCATAAAAGGAAACCCATTAGCTGATCCTAGCTTTAGTCAAATAAGCAGTCTCAAACAAAACTTTAAAGCCTCAAAATATTCATGTACTGAACAAAATTCCTCAAACCCAATCTAATCTGTTTGGTAAATAACATTTTATCAAAACCTATCTCCATATAACTACTGTTGCAATCTATTAACAATAAATGACAAGTAGATCTAAAAATATCAGGGTTTTAGAACTAACAGATTCTTCAGCTTGAGAAAAGATTTTTGCAATTGCTCAATGAAAATATTAGCCACAAGTTAAAATTTTTTTTGGTCAAAAGTTCAGTTCATGCAGCCCTTTGGTGCTACAAAATAGTTTGAGCTAGAATTTATTTAATAATACTTTACCATGGCAAAGTTGGTACGTTACAATGGACAACTATATAGCACTTCATATGATAAGATTTTGTTGGATGATAAAATCAAATCGGATTTAACTTTATGCACAATCTAACATATTTTATTTTTAAATGATCTCCATGTATACTTGTTTCAAGTGAATCATGTTAACGAACGAGAAGAAGTTGTTTACCGGGGTAAAGAAGACTGTATACTGGTGAAAAAAAGATTGTATTCAAGCGTGAGACTTGTTTCAAGTCAAAACACCACACATAATTTAGCTTATCGGCTAAAAATAGCTCCTTGAGGGAAAAACTAGGGTTTGAGGGGTAGGTATACACAAACTGTACTGCTAACATCAACAAATAGAATATGTTGTATGATGTTAGAACATTCCATTTCTAGCCAAATTGTATTGCTAACTATAGATGAACCTAAAAATGTAGGGAAAAAAATGTGATATAATAGACCATTGTTGATAGGGTTTATTGAGCAAGTGGTTGGTGAAGAAAAACATTATTGGGTAGAGGAGGTCGATCGCCAAGGTGCAGTGTGGTAGAAAATAAGGCTGTTGATAAGGAAATGATACTATTGGTGGAAAAATTAGCGACCATTGATGTAAATAAAAACATCGCCCAACAAAAAATGACCCACCGCCAAATAAAAAATGCCACCAAAAAAGTCCCCATTGGTAGGAGGAAAATATACTGAGGAAAAAATAGAAAGCGTTTGCAATGATTGTAAATTGTTGTTGGTGGGAAGGCTATGGTTGGTAGAGGTGAAATGTTGTTGGAAAACAAAAAATCCCTCAAATATTGATGCCATTGTAGATCATTAAAAAAATTCCTAGAAATTTTAAAAGGTTATTGGAAAAGATTAATCACACCACTACAAATAAATGTCATTGTCGAACATACGAAGGGCACAAAAACCTTAAAAAGGCCACAAAAAAATGTAGACCAACTAATTTTTTGATGTAGGGGGCATGAGATTGTACAATGACAGTATATCCTTTACGAATTGTACAAACGTATGAAAATAGACGCCTTGAATCTTGTGCCCCTAAATTTTTTTTACAAACAAATCAACTACTCTGATTTCAATGTTTGGACAAGTGATCTTAGGGCTTTTGGACCTTTTAGATGCAATAGTGAGGTTCGTTTGGCTCTATGACGCACCATTTCTTTCTAAGGCCGAATCTTTAAAAAAGATAGGAAATTACAAATTTGGAGCTTCAATACCATTTGGAGTTGATCCCTTAACCCTATAGCTCCTAAGGATCATCTGCAATCAACACCTATTACAAAAGAAGAGAAAAAAAATCTATAGAGGCCAAGATATATTGATCTAAAAAATGAATAATCATTAATGTGCAAACCTGGCAATTAAGTGAATACAATAAAAAATCCTAACAGAAAGAAAATAAAATAAAAAACATCCCTAGATAAATCTTAAGTGAGGATAAAAAGAGATCACGACATGTGTCCTCATCCTAAGGCTTGAGGCACAGAAAGAACATGAACTATGTAAGCTTAAGTAGCTAGAATAAAAAGGTACCTAAATAAATAAATAATTAATCAAATAAATATCTTTTTACTCTAACATAATTAAGTCTTGTCATAAGGATTGATTTCCATTGATAGGTGCACACCTATATTAAAAAGAAGGATTTTGACATTTTAAAAGATAAACCTATATTAAAAAGAAGGATTTTGACATTTTAAAAGATAAAATTGTATTGTCAGGTGCATACTTAATAAAGGGAAAATTAATACTCAAACTTTGAACTATTTTTTTTGCTAGGGGCACATTTGATAAGAAAAAAAAAGAACATTCAAGATTGATTTTGAAATCACATATATAAGTGTACACTTATACAAAGGAATTAAGTTTTCAAAAATGTATTCATAAATTACATTGTGAGGTGCACATACCAATAAGTGAATTTGATTTCAAACTTCAAAGTTAGGAACTCAATTAAGAAGTGTATTCTTGTCTAAGGAAAAGTGAGCATGATTTGAAAGGGTAATTTCAACATAGTGGCAGACACTTGCGAATTGGGTTTCTTTTCAAGATTCAAAAAATGATTTCACATAGACATGTGCATTTTGAGAAGGAGATTATAAAAAATAAAAAATTGACTAACACATGGAGATAGGCACACATTATTGAGGAAAATTCAAATATGATCTTATAAAGCATATAGGTGCACCTCTTTGAAGGGGCTTTCTATTTCAAATCTCAAATTTGTTTTCATGTTGAGGTGTGAGCGGAGTAGGGAAGGAGGTGAACTCATATTTTTCAAAATGTAATGATGCCCTTGTAAGAGGAGATTTGAAGTTATAAATCCTCTTATGAGGCACATGCCTTGATAAAAAAATAGTATTTTCAAAAGTTTTGAACAATTTTTTTAGTATTTTCAAAGTTTTAAACAATTTTTTTGCATAATCCTATTACTTGTATGATGGTGTCTCTTGTTTTTAAATTCAAATGACAAAGATGGATGTATAGGGGCACAAATAAAAAATAATTCTAGTTTTTAAAATTTAAGTGTTGATCATGTGTTTAGGTGTGCTCCTATACAAATAAAATTGGGCATTTCAATCAATGAAAAAACTCATTATGAGGGTCATGTATGACTGAAGGTTTTCAATAATAGAGAAAAAAATGTGAAATTACATATATAGGTGCACCCTTATGTATCGATGTAAACAACTATATTATTTAGTGCACACTTGCCTATTTAGGGGAGGTGCCAATTCAAACAATTGCACCTTTCTAATTTTTTTTTCTACAAATAAATGCAACGCCCAATTTTATATTAGGTATTTTAATAACAAATAAAAGAAAACATACCACTGGCATTTTTAGAGGATAGGTTGCTTGTTTTGGGAAGAATATTGTTTAAATGAAGTTTCAATTATTGTTCAAAATAACAAAACACAAGGTAGAGAAAAACTTTGTAGTTAACACTATAATATGGTTTTTAGTAATGACTGCATTCTTGCATCAACAAAGCAATCATATCTTGAAGTGATCTACAACGAGGTGTGGGTAAGAAACAAGGGTTTCGTTGACAATTAAATTATAAAACATTCATATAAATAGTGCTAATAGTGATTGAATTTCTTGTCAATCTTTAATCTTCATTCTTCATCCATTTTTCACTAAATTCTTTATCAATATGTGACATAGTTTTAGAGGATTTGTATAATTTTCAATGAATCTTTAGTGATCTACGACAAATTTTCCATCAAATTTAGCAATTTTTTGAAGGGCGGTCATCCCACAATACTATGTCCCACTTTTTGATCAAAGTAGGACATTGAAATCAAAATTTTTCACCAAATTTTCACTTTATGAAACTTATATAGCAACTAAACCATTAAAAATTTGGAGACGATGTGAACTAGCTATTTGTGAGGAGTTGTGTGTAGATTCTAAATATATATATTTTAAAAAAATTAGAAATAAATAGTGAATTTTCTTATGTAGCTTTTAATAATTTATTTTTTACACTAAATAATTTTTAAAACAATGACGTTTATGTCGTCGCACATATTTTTTTTATTGAAACGATAAAATTATAATTTTTAAAATTTATATTTGTAATATCAATAACTAGTGCATGGATATTTTTCATAATTTTTTGTTACATATTTTTTTAAATCAATTTTCGAAGTCAAAGTAACTATAAGATGGACATATTGCATAGGTACTTGTGTAAAAACGTGGAAGGCAAACCTTCCATTTCCATCATTCCCTGCTTACTTGGCCACAAGTGTTTGAAGATTTTCATTAATGAGATTGCCAAGATTGCATTTAGGGATTTAACTCAAGTGTGTGTTCAGTACATGGCCTTGATTGCCCAAGGCTGCATTGTTTGGCTTAAAAACTTAAGTGTGCATACAACCTATCAATTAACCAACATTTCTAACCTCTTTCTCTCCCAAGTTTACTGGTTTTTCAGTGTGCAGAGCGGCAACATGGGTGGTGATAGGGTGAGAACAAAGCTTGAAAATTTTGGGGAATTTTGCAAGGACCCTGTAGTTTGACACATTTGCATTGAAGGTGGGCTGGTACCTCTAATGGAAATCTTGGTGGGTCACGACCCAAGTTTATCTGCGTAGTTTGCGAATTCCTGGAAAGAAAGAAGGGTTACCATGGGTGGTATCTCCTTTGAATTGAATGAGGAGGTGATTGCTCAAGTGACGGGGTTGTTGTGTACTTGAAAGAAGTACTCAAAGCATACTAAGGCCCAAGACAACAAAATCCTAAATGCCTTCTTTGTGGGTAATGAAAAACCTATTCGTAACCAGTTGAGGTTTGAAAGAGAAGCTCTCCCGCAGCCTTGGGATCGGGTCTGCTTGCTCTCATGAAGTATGTTACCTTAGAAGGTAGATACAAAACCTACTATTTCTATCACTTTCCTCTTTTGAATTACCTCTGCCACTAAATTCTATTAAGCTTCCCTTTTTTCTTACTTAAGGATTTAGAAAGATTTGTTGAAAAGTGCATTAAGTATGCTGGCCAAAACCCGAAGGATCCTCCTCCCCTACCGCTACACCAAGGCCTCATTTTGAGGCTCTACCACTTTCATCTTGCATTATGCCTGCCCAAGCCTATTTCCGCTGTCCGTGTTGAGGAAATTGAACCCCATGTTCTGACCAATATCTCCCTGACTGAGTCGAAGGGTCCCATAAGAAAAATCCCTCTAGTTACTACCAAAATTCATAAGCCTAAACTGGTCTCCAAGAAGTTTAAGGGGAGTGCGGGGATTTCCTAGTCAAGTGCTGTGACTTGTCTCTGTGAGATTAAGTCCGCCCCTGTCAAGTCTGCCAGCAAACCTACCACTAAAATGAAAGTGAAGGATGAGGGGAATGGTTTGATGGAGCCACTGACCATGGACAACAGAGGAAAAAATGTGGTGGGAAGGGATTCCAAGGGGGATACTATGGTCGCTACTACGATCGAGACTGGTGTCGAAAATCCCAACATCAGGAGGTCTGGTAGGTTGGCAAAAAATAACAAAAAAGTGCAGATTAATGAAATGGATTCTGATGAGGAGTGGTCTGACAACAAAGGTATTAGGGATATGGAGGAGTCTAGGGATGGTGAGGAGTATGTTGAAGGGCCCCACAACATTTCAGACTTCAACAAAGTGCATAAGGAGAACTCGACTTCCCAATCTTCTGACCCTTTGGATGTGGAGCGTGCTAATATGGTGAAGAATGTGGCTAAAGGGGAGGATCTTCGTGTGTTGTAGGAAAGGATGGGGAAGATGGAGAAGAAGTTCAGTAGCTTGAACCGTTTCATTGTCAAGTTAGTCCATTGTGTTACTAGCACCCTCTTTGTTGTGATGAAGTACGAGATGGATAAGAAGACTGCTAAAGAAGCCCCAAATGGGTTAGGGATGATGTTGTCAATCTCCTCTCTCAGAATTGGGAGAATGCCAGTTAATCTGTTGCTGCTACGTAGTGTGTCTATTGGTTGTTGGTCCACTATGTCTATTTTTTAGGTAAGTTGTTTTAGTTTTTTGGACTTGATCTTTTTTGGCCATTGTGGCTCGCTGTGTAAAGGGTACAACACCCTGTAAATGCTGCTTATCGTATCAAAAACTATAAGATGGACGTAGGTGTATGTTGTCATACATAACTTGTTTTGTATGTATTGAAATTATCATTTATTTTTTGGCTAAAACAAAAACACCAATACCTAGTGCACACATATTTTTTAGAATTTTTTTCTCTATTTTTTTATTTTTCGCATGTGTGAAACAAATACTTTGATATTTGGTTAAAAACCTACATTCACAAGAAATAAAATATAAATATAATAATAAATTAAAAATATTCAAAATTATACTTTTTGGAAAGATTATAATAGCTACATACTTACAAAAAATAATTTCAAAATGACTTTATTTGATCCCTCAAAAGGTGAATAAAAAGTGGTTTTTTGTCAAAATTTTGATAGGTGCAAAGGAGACTCTATTGTGGGTATGATTTAAGACTAGAGGGGTTCTATCCAGGGGGTTTGATCTAAGAGGGTCTTATCTAAACCTCTTCAATTAAAACCCTTTAGATAGAACCCCTCAAGGATTAAATCATTAATTTTTCTAAAATATGTGATTTCAAGAAAAAATCAAGTTCTCCCAAGTTTGAGACCCATTATTGTGGGATGACCTAGGGAATTTGGTTGGAAGATTATGTTTTGAAGGAATTTTCATTAGACAATCCTTGATTTCAATGATCAAATAAAATGATTTCCATTAGTTTGTAGTGATAATCTCCATCAAAATAACATTGTTGAAATATAAGTGAGTGATGTTCTTTCTTTTGGTGAGTGTTTTGTCTTTCACAAGGGTTTAACCCAAAAATTCTTATTTGTCAACAAAAAGGTTGCCTAGGGTTTTGATTGACCATCTATACTTATTTTCAAATCCCTGATTAATCCTCCATATCAAGTTGCCTATATTTTAATTATTATCAACAAAGTTTAAAAGTGGAGATCATCAATGTAAGAAAAAAATTATAAGAAATTTTTATAAAATAACCAAGGTTGCATCAAATTATATTTTGGTGTGTAGATCAACACAATCAACAAAGTGTATTTATACTTAAAGTGTTAAATAATATTCATTAGAATGTCTACTTTTTTTTAGCTAGAGCTATTTATAACCTATGATATTTTTAATGGTCTCTAATTTTAGGTTTACATGCTTTTTGGGGAGTCTTTATTTTTACATCTCTTGGATGGAATGAAATTCATAATGGATCACCTAACTTGCAGCTCATGAATTATGTGCTAATGTTAGGGAAAGTTTGAAATAGGTTGCTACCCATATGTTCCAT
Source organism: Sequoia sempervirens (assembly GCA_007258455.2). Classification (NCBI taxonomy): domain Eukaryota; kingdom Viridiplantae; phylum Streptophyta; class Pinopsida; order Cupressales; family Cupressaceae; genus Sequoia; species Sequoia sempervirens. The sequence goes on from VDFB02129815.1 coordinate 44,485, forward strand.
ATGAAGAAGAATATGGCCTATAGAATGGTCATATAAATTTCCTAAGGGGTATGGTGATAGTGCATGATGTCAAGAGTTGGGCCAAATAATTGTCAAACTAGTGATCCATGACACTTGGGATTAACAATGCCTCTATAAGTGTTGGTCCTACCTTGTACATATTGTTGTCTTTCTGGTTTATGTTGTGCCTTGTCTTGTCTTGTAAATATTGTCATGTGTGTTTGTGTAGTCATGATCCATGTTTGATCATGATGAAGTTTGTTTTTCCCAATCTCTTTTTGGTTTCCTCTCTTTTGGTCTACATCCCAAAGATAGTTGGATCCTTACTTTTCCCACAAGAGGAAAATGTCCCCAACTAGATCCACTATTAGTGCCCAAATTGATAGGCCCCAAATTTATAAAAATAGTTGAGTCCTTACCCCTTTGTTATAAATTTGATATTGTTATCCTCATAATAGATAATTGATTTGAGATGTTTCTTTATGGGTCTCACTTGGTCAAAGTTTGCATAGGTGTTGTCCCCCTCATCCTTGTGAGCCTATCAATGTATTAGCAATTACAAAATTCTAATACATTTCTAAGTGTGGTATGTTTTTGGGTTTTATATTTTTTGGACTTTGGGATTTCAAGATTTCCCTTACATGTAAGCCCTTCAATTGAACCTCAAAACCCAAAGAATTTTCACTAAGTCCTTTTATGTGCTCGAGGTTTAGAGTTTCCCTTTCTTGGGTAACATTTCCATATTCCCCTTGATCGCCACTTCTTACCTCCTTTTTCTTTTCCTTTTCCTTTGCCTTTGATCCTTTTCCTTTCAACACTAGGTTTTGACCATCCATTTCCTTGGGTACTTAGTATGCCTTCTCCTAGACTCCTAGCTCTCAACTAAATGTTTTCACTAAGTTACTTATCAAACTCAAAGTTGTAGCCTTTATTCTAGTTTGGTACCCAATATTCCTTACCCTTGATTCTCGATCTTCTTATCCTCTACAATCCCAACTCCACTCTTCCTCTTTCCAACACCGCTTTCACCTATTTCTTTCACTTATTCTTGTTGGTGGTTCATACTTTCCCCTACTTTGGTACCCTTTCCATGATACCTATGATTCCATGAAGCCCCAAATCCCCAATCATTTACACTATGTTATCTTTATTAGAATTCAACTTTTAGCCTTCCTCTTACTTGAGTACCTATCATGAGTTATCCCTAAACCAAAATCCTTTAAATTTTTATTGTGTTCTCCCATTGAAATTGTGTGTTCAAACATGCTCCTATGTTATGAGTCATCCCAAACCACCAACTCCTAAAAATATAAAAATCTCATGCATTTCATTGTTCAAACCCACCCACTTCCCTGCGCATCCCAAGTCATGATAAATGACTTAATAAAGCTATGAAACTACCAAATTATATTTGTTAGCATCCAAAAATCATTATTTATTCCAAAGGTATAGATTCTAAGGGAGAAAAAGATGAATGCAACCCATAACATATTTAATATAGTGGTTATCATTTCAAGCTCAATTATATTCATTCCATCCCTTGACTACTCGTTTAGTAGAATTTGTGGGCTCATTCTTGGCTTACACTCTAGATCTGAAGGTGCCATAAATGAAAGAATAATCTAAAAATCTAGAGAATTTTTTTCCATACTCTTACAATAATTTGGATGCATTCTATGTTTTTTCATGAAATTTTATGTGCAATCTTGAAATAAACACAATCATTCACCAATAGTATAGGAGTGTGATTTAGGATTTTACGCAATTTATGAATTGTTATTACACTAAGGGAAATATATATAACAAACCTTGCCATTTTTATCCTAAGAGAGTCATTTTTTGCACATGTTTTATTAGCTATAAATATAGTTCATGGTAGTAGGTTTATCTTTGATCTAGTGATAGAATTTAAGGTCAAAGTGTACACTTGAATACTACTACAAATTTCTCACTTGTAACATCTTTAGTTGTGGTTAAATATTACATCTAGGAACACCCTCATAGATCTAGTTGAACCCAAAGTGTAGGAGAGGTCATTCACTCTTTTTTATTAGCTCTTAACCTCCACTATCTATTGATGAACCCCCATTTTCCTTCTTAAATAAATCCTTGATATTGAAGGTAAAAAGTGTTATAGGATTATAGGGTGTGGTTTTGGGACCTAATAGTGGCTATGTGCTAGGTCATCACATCTATTTAAATATATTGGAAGCTTACCATGGGAAGTGTTTGTGGATATGGGTTTAACAACCCCTATTACTATTATACACTCTTACATGTAGAATATATAAATTACTAAAACAACACATAATAAAAATGATAGTAATTCTTAGCTTGCTTTGATGTTTCGGGGTGATGAAACATGGATCAAACAATAGACTGATGCTTATATCCAATTGGGAACAAAGTTTTTAAACTTACTCAAAAGATGAAACCATAGAAATGAAAGGTGAGAAATTAATGAAGGTCCCATAAATATACTATATCATTTAGAACACACAAGAAAAGTAGGTTTTGCATAAAAAATATATCTAAAATTGTAGACTATTAAATTATAAATACTTAGAAATCCGTGATTAACATGAACATTTTCTTTGTTATTTTGAAAAGATATTTCACAATAGCATTGTGAAGATTTTACAATATTTTGGATGATTAACTAATAAAAATAACATCTAGAAATAAACATACTATACCGAGAGACACTCAATGAAGGTTGAATATGCACTTTATGTTTGATATTCATAAGTTACAAGGAATTTATTAATTTTTTTTATTAAACTCACATCAAATACAATACCAAAAATTTGATACCTACAACTGGAACTTGAAACCCTAGAGATTCTTTTGAATACTTTTATCTTCTACTATGTAGATTCTGAGCTATCACTATTTTCCATTCCTTTGTAAATAAAATCTTTTTTCTTAAGTACCCATAATATATTTTCACTAACTAGAAAGGGGAGTGTAAATCAACATCACAATTCCTATGATGGATATGTTATAGAGGACCTCATATCTCCTAGATTTGTCTCTTACATGAATCATACCTAAAATCATACCCAAATATACCTAAGTGTACCATAAATATATGGGATAATGTTCCTCTAGGATTTACCAATGTCCTCTACAATAATGATAATTGGAGCTAAAGTAACTGATATAAAAAATACCCACAAAATTTGTATAAATGACCTTGGAAAGGTTGTACACCATTAATCTTGGTAGATGAGACATCCCATAAATGGATGGAGTAGGTGAAATAGTGTGGTGAGGTATTTTGAGGTCAAAACTTGCACTTGGAAAGTTTTTGGGTATGTGAAGTGTAATGCCCCGTCTTATAACCTAAGGAATGTTGCAATTGTCTATAAAAGTGAAATAATTTTTTTTTTAAAAGTAATAATATTAACTTAATTAGTTGCATACATTCACTAAGTTACGTGACATTACACTACTTGAGATTCCATAGACGAATTTAGTATTTAGCATTGCACATATTTAATTAACATAAACTAAAAAGTAAACATTGCACAACATTTGAATTCCATTCATGCAAGTATAAAGTACAAATGTGATTCTTACATTGCATTTGAAATAATATTACATTACTCATTCATCTGATGAGGTAGATCAAATTATAGATTACAATTACATTTTTCAAATGTTCACCTCATAAACAATTGAGGGATGTTTCAAATACAAGATTTCTAATAATACAATAAGGAAAGTACATATATATCCAAGTACGAGCTCTCCATCCATGAAGCTCTTGTTGCCATGATCATAAACTGGGGACCCAACGGAGTAAGGTGCACGTTCCACCCAACCATGTGGTACCCGTAGGTCCACCCCCCGTGCTAGGAGATAGTAATATGGTTACCTAGACATAACCTATTCACCCTAGACACAAGTACATAACTAACTGATGGTTACATTGCTTCCAGAATTAAGACAATCAAATGTGCCAAATACACAAGGTAAATTGTTATTTTAGGTGGAGTGTCATCACAATGTTGCAAAGGTTACCCTGGTGTATATACATAATAAATATAAGATATATAATTATTAATGCCAATAATTACAAATTAAAAATAATGAATTAAATTCCACATATAATATAAAATTAAAAGTTAAATGTTAGGGCTTTTGCCCTAACCCCGCGCACTGTGGGTAGGGCTGCCTTCGCAGCTTGCCCCATAGGCTCGGCCGTGGCGGCTGAGCCGAGCGTTGCCCGCAAGGGCGGCGCTGGGCTCGGCCCTCGCTACCATCCCCCTGTGGGGTCGACTGCGGGTAGCTCCACCCCTGCATAAACTACGTATTTAAAATACGTTTTATTCCATATAAAAATAAAAATACGAATTTTAAACTTGCGGAATTTTGGATTCTCATATACGAAATTTTAATCTGGATTTTTCCGTTTACGCCGGTATGGCGATTTCAAAAAAAAAATTCATATAATTATAAATCAATGACTTTCACAATCCAATTTGTATATGAAGATAAATATATACTCAAATATATATATATATATATATTAAATTCCAATAGGGTTTTACAGTGGGGAATTTAAGAAAATTCTACAGGGTTTTCTTATGGGGGAAAATTGTAAAATTTCAACTGGGTTTTACTGGAAAATACGCACATGAATTTCCAATCAAATACAAATTTGCCCCAGAGGTTTCAAATTCACTTTCCCATTTAAATGATTACCCTTCACTAATTTAACTCAAATATTTTCTACAGAGAGAAAGCTACAGAAGTTTTCTTTTGAGTCTTTTTTGTTTTCACTGTTTTCTCTGCCTATCCATAATTTCTTGAAATATATACAGTAATCAACAAATCTTACAGAAAGAATACAATAAAAATTTTTTCCCGAGAAGAACAAGAATTTTAATAAAATGAAATTTCTTTTCACAGACATTCTTTTCAACAGCAAACAAATTATAAATCACAAGGGAAATACTTGTTTTCCTGAAGCTTCAGAAATCTATTTGGTGAAGAATAGCTTTGCCTATAGCTTCCAAAGCCTTTCCCGAACACAAATTCCCAATATGCCAAACCAGAGAACTTCCAGAAATATACAACAATTCTCAAAGCAATCACAAATTTTTCCAAAAACAATTTTAACAGCAGACTATTTTTTTCATTTCCCATGGAAATAAAAAGTAATCCTCTATATTTCCCCAAATCCCAGATAACTAAATTACTTAACCAAACAAACTAATTAATTAATTAAATAAAATGTAAAATCTTATTTTTCAACATTTAAAATTAATTTAAAACCACAGTAAATTAAAGTATAATAAACTATCATTAAATTAACAAGATTTTCCTTTCAAGACAATTAATCCAAACAAGGAAAAACAGAACCACCTAAGACTCCAAACTAAAACTAACGATGTACTGTGACTAGGTTTAAGACTAGTCTAGGATGAACCATGTTACTACCTCCCAATCAACATTTCCGTTGAGTCTTGACACGCTCAGACCTGAGTAATCAGGTGGAGTCAGTGTCATGTACCTGCAATCCTGCAACCAAACAAATTACATGCATATATACATAATCCACTGTACAAGCACACCATGCAAAGAAAATCGCAGAAATCACAGGGCACTCGCAAGTGAGTGATGCAACTCCGTTCTCCACACCAATACACGTCAAATCAGATTGACAAATAAAATAACAGTTAGTTCATCATAAACATATATATATAGCAATAACATCTAAAGGAAATATCTACGCTATCAGAAAGCATGTCAGAAATCAATTATCACCATACAATGTATCATCATATCACAAAGTGAATCCACTGTTGCTCAAAATCAGTGATCAAAACATCCAAATCAAAGTACCAAAGTCTAACAGTGTGAAAACATGCAAACAAAAAACATAAGCATAAATGGAGGGGTACTACATGAAGGACCTTAGGAATAACATTGAAGAGGAATGAGGGTTAAGGAGTGGATGCCATCATGAACCGAGTCAGAGCCCTTGAAATATTTTGAACTTGCAAAATGTTTTGCCTTTGTGCTACCTATTTTTCACTTTCACAAAGTTTGCAAAGTCACAAACTTTGTAACCTTGAGAACTTGACATCTTTTCTTGTCATTTTTTATCACATCTTCATTCCTTTTGCACTTTAAGAACTTTGATGAGCTGTTTCACATTGTCACATATTGCGTGAACTTGAAAACCTATGTCACATTTTCTGAAGATTCACAAACTTGCAAACAATGTGTCCCTCATCTTCTTTTTTCTCTTTGTTCTTTCTTTCTTCATTTGTTTATTATGTCACGCTTTTTACAACTGAGTTAACCATATCAAAAAATCACAAGGTTCATGAAATCATGAAATTTCTAACATGAAAAAATTCATGACTTTACATATCTTTTCCTTCTTCATTTTGCTTATCATTTCTCCATGTCACACTTTCACACTTTTTTCAAGCTATTGAACCTTAAGAACCTTTATCACACTTTTCTTTAGTTTGTAAACCTTCTAAATTTGTCACATACTTAAATTATCCTTCCTTTGTCACGCTTTTGGAAATTTCATGAACTCACTAACTTTGTGACATCATGAAATTTGACACTTGACTTATTTTCCTTATTGAGATTTTGACGATCAAAGGGAAAGCATGCTAGGAAGTTTATATCTATATTAAATTGAAATTGACAAATCTTCTCTTTTCCTTGGCTATATTTTCTTGTGAAAATGAAGGGGACAATGAAAGGAGTTATATGGAATTCTTACGTCAAATTTGGGCATTATGAGAGTTTCAAAGTTTTGGGGTTCAAGGATCAAAGATATTGAAGAATGGGTACACGAGGAAAGGGATGGTTGAAACCTCAACTTTGATAGGATATTTAGTATTAATTATGAGGGATTTGATAATTAGGAGTTAAGAGTTCTTCTTACTTGATACCCAAATAAGGAAAATTTCAAACTTTCAATCTTGATAATGTAAATGAAAAGAGTCAAGTATTGAAGTTTTAGGGTATGAAGGGAACAATACTCTGACAAGGGAATTTCTAAAACTCTAGTGCAAAAATTATTTCAATTAAAGTGGTTGGGGAATCATAGTTTGAATTGAAAGTATGTGGCCAAGGGAAACTTTGAAAGTTTGAAACTCCAAAACATACATAGACTTATGAAGTTGAAAAAAGACCCACACTTAGACCTTTTGAGACCTTCAAACATCCAATATATCATCGGCACATGGCGGAAAAGAGGGGGAATACTTAGGAAAAAATGACACTTGGGGACCCAACACGAGATGTCTCAGATTAGCTATCAATATTGGGTAAATAGGATAAAAAAAAAATGGGCTAGAATTCAAGATCAAATAGATATATTCAAATTATGGTGCTAACATTAGCTCTAGTTGGGAACGTGTGCCTCTTTTAGGTATAGTGAGAATCTATATCTCTAGGATTAGACCAAAATAGGGACAATATAAAGATTGGGAAAAATACACTTCTTCATGATAAAAAAAAATCATAAATAACAAGATAGGACAGAAACAACAATAAAAAGACAAACATATATACAAATTTTAAATAACCTTACCCTCAAGATAAATGGTGCTTGAGATTCTAACCATTAACTAGTAGCTTCATGAATTTTCCATCAAGACTCATGAGGTAAAAAGGTTCCTTGATCACATACTTAAACAATTTGATGTGGCCCAATCCACAAGACATCAAATTTTCTATTTTTGTCATTATCTTATGACCTAGAGCTCTATATGAGGACAAGATCCCTGGAATTTGAAACTCCTTCTTGACAACCTTCTTCTGAAAGAGGTAATTCATTTTTTACTATCTCAAAAATATTCTTTCATGGGTAGCCATTTTGGCCTCTTCAAGTTTGTTCATCTCATTCACTCTTTGAGAAATGAAATCTAATTCTTCCTCTTCAAGTCGTTGCAATAGTATGTGGACTAGTTATTCAAAGTTGACTAGTAATTTTTCCTCCATTCTATATACATATTAATGATGCATTTTTATTGGATTCATCTTATTTGTTTTCTTATGAATGATAAGGGGATGAATGTGTTAAAAAAAATCCATAGTGAGAACATATATCAATAAAATACTAGGATATAAATCACATTGCATTAACAAAAATTATCCTTGACGGCACACTAAATATTGTGATTATGTTACTCACTAGAAAATCAATCACTACTTTTGATGTAGTACTTCTTGTATAGTGGCCATCAATATCCATTTGTATTCATTATTGGAATTTTTAGTTATTTCCTTGAAAATTTCTATACCCCACTATTGGAATAGAGCCTCTGCTAAAATGATTGTGAGAGGAAGTGAAGTGCACATGCAAATTTAAGCTTGCCAAAAAACCTTTGGCAAGCATTGCATCATTTTATAAACTTGGGCACATCTGTAAATAATGTTGGCCACCAATAACCAAGTCTTATAATCTTATCAACATTAGTTTTTGATATGAATTTCCCACCTTATAGTCCTTGGTTACATTCCTCAATAACTTAGCTTTCCTTGGAGAAACATGTATCTTTGAGATTCCAACTTTAATGTCCTCTTATATTTATCATTTATCTCTCGTGAGTAGCTCAAATTTTCTAAATAAAATATAATGTCCTTCTACCAAGGACAACCCTTCCAATGAAAAGGATAAAACAATGGATTAGAGTTCACTTGATGTACTTCAAATTCATCCAAATTTATATCAACCATTAATTTAGTTGGGTCTTGAACTCTAACAAAGTTGGTTGTATTCACCTCCAAATCATATCCTTGAATCTTATTGATCCATGCACACCTCTTGTGTCATGCCTCTTATTGCACAAAAATATCTCTAGCTATTGTATGTGGCACAAAGACAATGATTTTGGATGCTATGAGATGAAATAAATTCTTCACCACCTTAACAAGAGCATAGGCGTGCTTTTCCACTATGAAATAGTTCAATTCAACATCTCATATGGATTTATTGAAGAAATATATTGGCTATTCATATCCTCCATCATTCTTTTGTAGTAAATAGTGGTAATAGTGTAGAATGAGGTAAAACAAAATAATTAGAAAGGATTTGCATAATTCATATTTGCTAGCAATAGTTCCTTATTTAGTGTATCTTGAATTTCCACAAAGGAATCAATTGATTCCTTCTCCCAACTTGATGACTATCCCTTTTTTAGAACCTTAGAAATGACCTTTATTTTTTCTACAAAGTTAGGTACAAACCTCATAATGAAGTTTATCTGCTCAAAGAATGATTGGACTGCATTTCATTTAGGACCCATTATTATGGGATGTCCCAAGAATGAGGCAAAGCAAAATAATTGGAAAGGATTTTTATAATTTATATTTGCTAGCACTAGTTCCTTATTTAGTGTATCTTGAATTTCCACAAAGGAATCAATTGATTCCTTCTCCCAACTTGATGACTATCCCTTTTTTAGAACCTTAGAAATGACCTTTATTTTTTCTACAAAGTTAGGTACAAACCTCATAATGAAGTTTATCTGCTTAAAGAATGATTGGACTGCATTTCCTTTGGGACCCATTATTATGGGATGTCCCAAGAATGAGGCAAAGCAAAATAATTGGAAAGGATTTTCATAATTCATATTTGCTAGCACTAGTTCCTTATTTAGTGTATCTTGAATTTCCATAAAGGAATCAATTGATTCCTTGTCCCAACTTGATGAATATCTTAGAAATGGCCTTTGTTTTTTCTACAAAGTTAGGTACAAACCTCCTAATGAAGTTTATCTGCTCAAAGAATGATTGGACTACATTGACTATTTTGGGAGGTCAATTACTTTGATACATTCTAGATCGATTCTCACCCCCTTCTTGGACATAATATGCCTAAGAAGCTTTCCTTCTTCCACACTAAAACTAAATTTCTTGGGATTTAACAAATCCCATACTCTAAGTATCTTTGGAAGATCAACTCCAAATCTTTGCAATGATCATTTCAATCCTTGGAGTACATAGTTAGATCATCTTGGTAGACAACCATAATTTTGTTGATGCCATGACCCTTTGGAAGGTGGCTCCCACATTTTTAGTCTAGAAAACAAATCAAACATAAACAAACCTTCCCCATGGTGTAGTGAAGGAAATTTCTTACTTAGATTTCTTGACCACGACTTAATATACCCTAAGAAGTAATCCATCATAGACATAAATACAAACCATGTCAATTGCTACAACAAATGGTACATACTAGGCAATGGATAGTTGTCATTGAGGTGCACTTGATGTTCAAATTTATGAAATCCATGCAAATCCTAATATCCCCATTCTTCTTTCTCACTAGAGCAAGGTTAGCAACTCACTTTGAATGTCTAATTAGTTTAATTATACCTTCCTCTTTTACTTCATTAATTACTTTTGCATTTGAGTGGCAAGAGTGGGGTTGATGGGTCATTGATTTTGTCTAAAGGGCTTTGTACTAGGCTCCAAAGGAATAGTGTATTGAAAGAAATATTTCCTATAAGCTTTCAACTCATCATAAGACCAAGCAAAGAATTTTCTATACTTTTTGAATAATGCAATCAACATTTACCTCTTTTCTAGTTCAAGTTTCTTATTAAGGTATATCATCTTAGGAGTTACATCAATTACTAAGCTTAACACATCCACATCCTCCTTGCTAATAGGCTTAATCCTTCTCTTGTAACGATCAACATTTCCAAACATTCTCTCTAGTGCATCAAGAGCTTTGGGAATAGCATTTTTTCAACTATATAATCTCATTCCCAGAGATGATTCCCTTCCCGTATTCATTTTCCTCTACCATGGGCTACCAATTAATCAACTAATTTTCAAAGTGATCGATACAATTCGAGAACTCAAAAATCTACCGATCATGTTATGAGGAATGTCGAGCCTAGTAATAATTTCAAAACCATACTTATAGTGGGGATATGCAAGGGAAGTATCAAATTTTGAAGCTAATACAACAAGAGCATTAACTATTGCATTATTTTCTCTTTCAACCCACTTTATGTTGAAGGCATTAAACATCTCAATGGTATTATGCACAACATTTCTATACATCCTTAACCTCTTCTCCTTAGTAGCATATGTGCCTCTAACCTAAGACACATATTTATTAGTAAATATGTGCAAAATGGATCAATATTTTATTGGTTACTATTAGACATAGTACCCAAGTAAATCTTTGGGGTTTCTTGGACATTAGCTTCATTTTTACCATCCTTAGGATCACTTGTAGCTTCATTGGGCTGATAAAAAATAGTTGTAGCATTGGTATCTTCATTTTAACTATCAAAGATCATTTGAATATGCAAGAGAATAACATTGTGGGTTTTGAGAAAAAATAATACAAATCTCTTAGAAAATCGAAACTAAATGGTCTATCCAAGACAATACAATGCTCTAATACCATGTTAAAATATTTAAAAAACTTTGATGACCCAAATCTAATGTCAAATAGACACTCAAACCCTTATTTAAAAAATGAATCATGAATCAAATTAGTAGAATAGGGACAACTTCCAAGAATGAGAGAGATGTCTACACTATTACAAGACAAAAATATGGCTCAACAAAAACGCATTAACCAAAATCTCACACTCACATGAATGAATATGCAAGGTGAGTGAATACATAAGTAGAAAAGAGGAGGAAAATACTATAAACACTAAAATAACTATGCTTTCACCATTGATATCTACTTAGCATCAAATGTTCTCTAATATTGTTATTATTTTATTATTTTGATATTTTTTATGATCCATTTAATCATTCACTACTATTTAATTAAAATTATAATAATTATCTAATTAAATTTATCTAATTTCTCATAACTGCTTAAATAAATAAATTAAATCCACCTCATTCAGTTATCTAATCAATTAAATCTAGTTAACTCATTAGTCTAATCAATCATGTTCATTAATCAAATCATTTCACTCTTCCATTCACTTCATTAACTATTAACTACTAATAGTTAACTCCTAACTTCTTTAATTCACCAATCAATCTAGTTCAGTCACTCATCACAAATTCAGTTGAATAGTAATCATTATTTTAATTAAAAATTAAAATAATTTTTAAGTCCTTCATGACTGCCACCTCTCCTCATCACATCCACAGTCAATAGAGTTAACTTTCGATCAAAGATTCAATCTGAACCATCCATACCTCTTTCCCAAATCTATAAATTTAATCCTTCACCCATCATTTTCATAGAGCACAACCCTTGTAATATTATACTATCACACCCATAACCCAAAGAACGCTAATATTATGATACTAAAAATGAGAGCAACCACATACATACATTGAAGCATTTTTATTTTTGTTGAGTATAATAGAGGTTTCTCAGATGCATTTCCTCTCATTGCTCAACCAAAGGTGAAGAAGAAAGTAAGATGATTTAATTCTCTTTTTGTGTCTGGATCCTTTTGTTTTTGTTATTTACTTTGTTTCTTTTCTTTCTCACATTTTTTCATGCCTGGTGGGATCCCGCATCCCAAATTTAACAATTATTTGAGTGATTTTCAAGAAGTTGATCATAGATTATAGATTGGAGCCTTCATTATACATGAGTTACCTATGTAATATGTAATATGTAACTTGCATCACTCATTTCTTGTGCTAAAAAGCCACCTTTTCCTTGTAGTCAATCTAGCAGTTATTTTTTCATTTCCATCATTTATCATCATTTGTCTAAATTTTTTATGTTATTTTAAATGATTTTCCATGGTTAGGTTGACTCTCAATATTTTGTAACAATTTTTCTTGCAATCCAGCTTGTGTTTTTGAAGCGCTTTCTTTGGTTTTCACTCACATGCCATCTCATCACCTCTACCATTAGTCAACTCCACATTTCATTGCTTACACTATCACATTTATTTATGTGATCAAAACATATAAATTTATCTACTTTTTAATTTTCTAAATTTTCTATGTTTTATTTTTTAGTTTTTGAATTGAATTTTTCTTACTAACTCTTTGGTTTGGTGTCTTATATAAATCATTTTTGAGTTTTATAAGAATGATTTTTTCAAAGATTTCACTAAAAATATTTTTGGTTTTTTTTAATTTTATGTTTAGTTTTTAGTGTAGTTCATCAACCATGCAATATATCATCTACATAGTTCATCATGTACATATTTTTTTGCCTCTACCCTATTAATTATTTTTAAAAAATCTTGAATTTTATGCTAACTCACTATGCAACAAGTTGTTTTTCACTATTTTTTGTAGGGAGCTCACTTGTCAAAGTCATTCTTAATTAAAATACTAATCCATTGTTTACAAAAATTTACATGCCGAATTAATCTTATTCAAACTCCTAACTAGTGTCCTGCAGATTTCACTCATCAAAAACTTATTTTTTCACTAGTTTAGAGCATATTTTATTTTCTTAAAGGAAAATAACTTGTTTTCATGTCTATGAATGGTGTGAAACATATGCTCTTATCTCACACACTTTTGTGATATTGATAATAATAACTTCACGTTGTTCTCTTTTGTGTTTTAGGTTAAATATAAAGGAGATTAATTGTGCACACTTCAACTCATGCTACAAAGTGATTTTTGGTGACTAGAAACACTTAGGTTTCCTTTCCTTTAGAGGATTTCCTAAGGGTTTCATCACCTTAGGGGATGGCCCATACCCATGCGTTCTAGTGGAATCAAAAGACTCACCCATTGAAAGAGAGATTTGTCATTTTGGGCTAAGCTTGCAAAAAATTTATACCTTAAAAAGTGGAGGAGAATGGGTTACCATCTCATATAAGGATATTCAATTTATACCCCTTTCATTTCATAATTATGACTCACGTACCTTCAAGTATATAGATGATATCCCTTAGGTAAGCTTGTAGAACCTAGTTTAAAATATTTTGGACATCTTTTTTTTTGGTGCACTAATAAGAGATTAGCCCTAAGAAGTTACTCACACTATGCTTCCAAGTTGTCAAGATAGAGCTTACTTTGGGTAAGTTCTTGGTATCCATGATAAGGGGTGTGAAGTTGGTACATGACCTTTACATTCCCTAGATATCCTTCACTTGGAAAATAGTATGTTTGTGAGTCCACCAAAATTGATGCTCCAAGTTGAATAATTATAAGATTGTACAAAGTGTTTGGCGTGTCTTATTGTGTAAACATATAAGTTCTTCCAAGCCAATAAAATTCAAAATTCCTTAGAAAACTAGAAGGACCAAAATATTTTTGTTTGTTTGTTTATGCTTCACCTCTTACTAAAGTTTAGACATCAACATCCTCCAACAATTGAACCAATTCCAACAATCCCACTTCATAGATATAAGGAACCTTTTAATCATAAAACCAGTCATCCTTAACCTTTCATTTACAAATCCATAGAATCCAAATCCCAAAATCCGCACAACACCTTTATCAAAATCCCATTACTTATCAAAATTGTGGGGCCCACCTCTATGTTACATCCAGTGTGTAGACTATTTTAAGTTAATTATTGATTATGCCTGATGATACCCTTGATGATAGAAGGTTTAGACATTTGTGTTCTTGTGATGATTTGATTATGACTATGCTACATCTAGAACTTGGAGTATTTTGAGTTTGGTTATTATCTATGCCTATTGATAAGAATGATGATGAGATATTTAAATGTTTAAGTTCATATGATGATTGATCAAATTTTATGCTAGTTATTGAGTTGTTTATTTTGAATCTAGAAACTTAATGATGAATGAATGAAACCAATGGTGGGAACCAATCATGGTCCAATTGGATGAGTATGAAAGTTATGGTTAATGAAAAGGAGATAAGATAGGTAGCTAATGATTTTTCAATTATGTTATTGGATCCTTATGCTATGTGGATTATGAATCTTGTGTAAATGCAATGGTTTGATTTTTTATATGAATATGATTTACTTGGATGTATTAATGTGTGCATCGAGTGTGCAGGTACACTTTCCATGGCCAATGGAAATTGGAGGTGACTCTTGGGAACCCTATGTAAATTAACCAGTGAAACCGAGCTAAAGTCCATATGAAGGGACTATAGTTCCATCATGTAATTATTGATGTTATTTGTGAATGCTTTTAATTTGGTTTTTATTGCCACGTCATTCCATCCAGGAGGTGAGTTGTCTATTCAAGTGGACAAACTCGGATTTGAACTTTTAGGCACTTTTTGGGGATTGAAAAGTGATATTTTTTAAGTGTTTTTATGGGTTTAATGTCCCTAGGGCAGGTACCTATGGATTAGGTACCTTTTTAGCTTAAAATCATGGGTCAGTCTCAAGATAGGGCACTCTTTTTGAGGCCTTAAAGGTGTTTGGCGAAAATAAGGTTTGGGAAGTGAGATGGGGACTAGTCCCTTTCCAATCCCACTTCTCCATGTTGTCTTGGAAGTCTCCCAAGTCCTCACACATGTGTGAGAACACATGGGTGAGTGTGCCTAAGAGAGTGAATGGGAGGTTGACAAATGTCAACTCCCTATTCAAAGGAGTTCATACTTGAGTTCCTATAAAACAAACTCAAAACAAGGGTTAGGGGATTCCTTTTTCTTTTGGCATTCTTGATTTTGGTTGAATTTTGGGGGAGTGAGGAGTTTGAAGAAAAAGCTTGGAAGAAGAGGAGTTGTGTGGATCCTCAACCCATCCTTCCTTGAGCTTGGTTTTAAGGTAGATTCACCACTTTTGTTTCTTCTTCTTCATGTTTGTATTTGAAAGATTATATGTGTAGGAGAAAAGATGTGCTTGAAACTTTATCTCTTGTGTCTGCTTTGTATGTTTATTTCAAATTTCCCTTGGAGCATATCTTCTTGTGTTTTTTTGATGTATTATGTGTTATGGGAAAAAGGGTTGTGTAGGGATAGGCTCACCCAAGTTGGGAAGAGCATCCCTTGTTGGGGATGGTATGGAGTAGGAACCTCCATGGGGAAGTTTAATTTCCTCCTTAAGAGGAGAGGCTCAAAAGGGGTATGAGTACCCATGTGAAATTGTGAAATGGTAGAAATGGTTTTGGTGATATGGGTTTTGGAGAAAGAGAAGAGATTAAAGAAGGGTTGCATGTGAAATGATGGGAGTATGATATGAATTATTCTTGTTGTTATTACTATGAGTCCCCATATGGAGTGCGTAGTCCACTCTCTATCCCCCACTTTGGATTCTTGATGGAATCCTAAAGTTATGTGAATATCCCTTGGGTGGGTGTGAAATTTCTTGTGTGTTATGTGTGTTAAATGTTATTTGGATTGATTGTTGTACCCGGTTCCCTAGTTGCCTCCTAGCTCGGGGGTGGTTGGTTTACCAACCAAAGGATGGGAGGTGAGCTTCTCATTGGCCTATAACAATTTTGTTCCTTGTATAGTTATGTAGGCTTGAGGAGATCTACAGATTTGGAAGTACATATGTTGCTTGAAGAATGGATTTTATTGTTGTAACATCAAGAGGAAACTGCCCTATTGGAGGCTTGTTGTTGTAAATAGGAAAATGGGTTCTTTATCTTTGTGATGTTGTAAATAAGCAAGTGGAAGTCTTGTATTATATATTGTAAGGGAAATAAGTTCCTCTAATACAACAGTGCATCTAATACTGTAGTAAAGTTCTTGAATGTAATAGTTGAAATATTTCCCTTGTTTTTTTTAAATATGTAAGCAATTTAGGTTTTCAACTTATGTAAATCAAATAGAGGGCAAAGAAAGAAAAAAAATAAAAAAATAATATGTAGTTTATTTTTAAGAAAGAAAACTTTATGTTCCCTGCTTAGAGGAAAAATAAAAATAAAAAAATAGATAACTACTGTGAGCTATAAGCATTCGATTTGTGAACTTTTAAGCACTTTATTTTCAAGAATCCCTGATAGAAATAAATATATTTCTTTTCCCTTACTCATAGTATCAATAAGATAAAGTTTATTTAAGATTATTTTACTGTGTGTGTATTGATCTCTGGAAAAATATACATTTGGTTATAAAATTTTATGCAGAAAAGAAATATCAGACTACCTATAAATCCATCATCATTGTACATTTCGGGTGGTGGAAAGTAGTGCTTGGAAAGAATGTAAGAATATACTCTCCTTCCATAGTAGCCAAGAGACAACAAAGCCTTTGCCTTCCTTATGCTCGTTCGATTGAGTGGTGACGTTGGGGATAGGTTTATCTAACTGCGATAGAAGGGGGTAAGTCCATTGTTATGACCATTAAGATTAATCACTTCCATCGATTCAGGAATGAACCAGATAGATAGCTCTGTACATGCGTAAATGACATACCATTGGTGCACCAAGAAAGGAATTAGAATAAAACAAATCTCGAATTCTATGTAATATAGGAGATGAATTAAAATAAAATAACTATATATTTCTGGAGCCATGAAATAGACATGGATATAATTCCATGCATGCTTATTCCGTAAGGTTACAAAGACCTGCGATGGTCTAGTAGGATATTATAAGTAAATATATCATAGAGCATAATGATATTAAATCTATCACAGAGATGTATAGAAGGTTATGGCAAAGAAAAAAAAAGAAAGGGGTAAAATAATAATACGTGCATATACAAAAAAAGATTGAGATGGGCAACTGCCTGTGGAACCCCGTCATTAAACTGTGAGCTCAAGTTAAGAGTTGCAG
Organism: Sequoia sempervirens; assembly: GCA_007258455.2. NCBI lineage: Eukaryota > Viridiplantae > Streptophyta > Pinopsida > Cupressales > Cupressaceae > Sequoia > Sequoia sempervirens. The sequence goes on from VDFB02129815.1 coordinate 62,091, forward strand.
ATTTAGTTGTGCCACTGTGAGAACTTTTGTGAGGGTGCGCCATCTCCTGTGAGTGACTATCCTCCTTTCCTGCCTAAGGGTGGGTCTGATCAAAGCATTCCTTCCCATTTGATCTTACTCCTAGTAATCCTACCGACTGTATCTTCTGATTTAAATATGCACGCTTTATTGGTCTCTTCGACCCATAAGCCCTCCACCGCCTTGCTCAGAGCTATGGCAGACAATAGTATCCATTGAGGGAACTTTGCCATTTTCTGTACGAGCTGCTCATTTCGCGAGAAACACCTTAACGTAGGTTGTGATAGCACCCCAAAGTTGTGCCTCTTACACATTTCTGATAGGCACCACCTTCCCCCGCTTTCCTCTGACAATGGTAACACTCTCCCTATGCCTTTGGCTTGCGTAGGAGAATGGAACTCTTGTATAAAATAAAATAAAAACTAAAAATGGAATTATCAGTATTAGTGATAACAGGTGACAAAGAAGATTGCTTCAAATTAGCATGTGATTCTCCTTGCATCCCAAGCTTGTTTGCAGGGGCCAATCAGGTTGCCCATTCCCACGTACCGAACTGGCACCCCATTAGTGAAATCAAGCCCCTTCATCTCTTGATCACTAACACTCTGCCCGGTCCTTTCGAAGATATATTGCAGAGCATCGGTTAATGGTCGCCACTCATAATTGAGCTAGGATTAACTCTGGAGGATCTAACAAGCTCTCATTTGAAGTCCTGATTTGACATATTGAAAGACACTTGCTTCCTTGGTATTTACGCCATAGATCGTAGTATATGTAAAGTTAATGAGTTTCTAAGACAAAATACAGGCTGCAATGTATCCTGCTATCATTTCTTGATCTATTTAGCTCCCTATCTCACCCAATGATCAATGTGTAAAGATATTTCATGAAGGCGTGGGTATTAGGAAGGTCTGTGTAGTGTCAAGAGTTTAGGTTACTTCGTTGAGTCTCATTTTACCATCATTCATTTGACTGCTAAACATAAGGGGAGCAAAATGGGCGCAAAGGTAAACTCTTGGTTCCAGCTTGAAGCGTGGATAAAAGAACGCAACAATTTTCTTTAAATTGGGATTGGTGGTCTTGTGGAAGTCTTGTGATTTCTGACATACACTGCCTTCCTTAGAATTCAGATTTTCCTGACAAAAAAATAAAATAAAAAAAATAGGGCTCTTTCTGACGTTGCTTGAGTAAGTCAAAACTTCCATCTCGCCAAGTGATCGTCACTTAGTTGTGTCAGGATAGCACTTGAGAAGCAAGCAATTTAAAATGATGTGTTTTATCTTTCGTTTAACCCTGAAGTCCGTGTGAAGAGGCGCTTGCTAGAAAGACTTAATTATATTAACCTCCAGTCTACCTCTCATAGTAAACATTACAAATCACGTATAATTCACTGTTTCTTATTTGCTATAGGTTGTAAGAAAGTTAACGAATTTTAGGTTGACTGAGCATTAAATGCAAAAGAGAGAAAAAGTGCGAGTGTGATCTTATAATTACCATGATCAATTATAAAGGTGAAATAAACGTTAGCATCTTGCAGATTTAGGAGTATGGTAAAACAAATAAAGAAGAAAGAAGATAAATGCAACAGCAAAAATAAATTAAAAAAATAATCATGGTAATGTGAGCCTATGTTACATGTGTGGCGTTGGAAATATTTCCATAAAAAAAAGCTTCATGTTCTCCACCACGTGAAAGGCCACTATAGTATTTAAAAGCTAAATAAACTAGCTATTGCACTTTTTGTGTGCAATTGGGTACGCCGAATTTTTGGTTGGAATAGTTATATTGTTTGAAATGGATCAATCTTAGTAAATTTGAAAAATATAATTTGATAATTAATTGCTATATGCGACAAGTGGTCATTGCAAACCTTGAGCTCTTGTTGTATTATTATTTTGAAATGCAACTTTTTTTAATTTGCATGTAATAGTGAACATATCGGTTGAGTATCAAATTGTTTTGTAATTTTGGATACAAAATTGTGTATCAACAATCTATCCAATTCTTGCTTTGCCAATCTCCACTCGCTCCTACATCGAAGGTTATAAGCAAAAATCTCTAATGGTTTGGATATTTGTTTAACACTTTTCTTGCCTTTGACATGAACAATCAAGATGGATTCAAATTATTCAATGGTTTGGTTATGGTTGAGGAGCTATGGAGGAATATTTCATAAGGGTTTGTGCCATTACTATATTTTGTGTTCCTAACTCTGATGCGGCCATTGGAGATGACGTAAGTACTATTGGTCTCGATGACATTGTAGAACCACTCTAGAAGATATTAACGGGCAAGTTGGGATATATGATTTCAAACTCACAGAATTGTAACAGCATAACAGTTAATCGCAAGGATATGTGAAGTAAAAACAATATACCATAATAGCTATGGAAATAGAAGTAGAAAAGTATGACAAAAAAAGTAACTGTGCTTGCTATCAAAATGTAGAAAAAGAACATGGTGACAAAGACATTACATTATTTATTGGAAATGGCAGGTGTATATTCCAATTTTGGAGTGAATTTAAACTATCAAAGGAAAAAGGTACATATGTCACATTTCTTGACATGGCCTAAGTTTGCATCTGATCTGGATTACCTAGTAACTCATAGATTTTGGACTAATCTTCCCTTAATATATTTATATTTTATCTAAATCTGATCTGATATTGGTTGTATAATTTCTAATCGGATCCTGTACTTATATTGATTGTTGGCTGCTCGCAAACCCTTGCTAGTGTAATAATAAAATTATATTGTTGAGTTTTATGCTGTTCTTAAATATTCAACCATAATTATTAGGAATAATTAGAAGGGGATCTGACAAACACATTTTGGGAACAATAAGCTTTCTCGACAAGGACAAAATTAACCAAGGGAAAACAATTATTTATGTTCCAATCCCAAAAATGGCCAATAAATATTGAAAACCAATGGCATTATATAGATATGGTCAACAAAATTGAACTTCAAATTGAATTTAAAAGCATAGAAAACTTAATCATCAAATTAATGATTCTCAAAGTTATCTCGATGCAAGTGCATCTTTGGGCAAAACAACAATCTTGCATCACCCAAAAACTGGTGAATTAAGAGCACAAAGCATTGGTAGACTTCATAAACGTGGGTAAGAGTGAAGTTCATGGCAGTCACTATTGTTGCAGAAAGCCATTCTTTAGCAACCATACAATGCTACAGAAAATCACTCCAAGTTGCTAGACAAGTTATTCCCAGTTGTTACAAAATTGTTGTGACTACTGTTGAAAGCCATTCACAATTGTTGCAAAAAGCCCTCTGCCATAGTTACTCAGTTGTTGCATAAAGTCATTTCCAGCAAGTTACACAACTGCTATGAAAAATCATTCATGACAGATTTTTGGTGGTCTCAATGAGGAACGGATTTAATAGTTTCCTTCAGCCTAGATGTGTGTGACTCTATCTCTTACAAAAGGACACTGTTTCATGCCAATAGCACAGTGATGTGATGATAGCTCAGTCTCCCTGTTGACCAACAAGTCTCATACTTGGAGAGCTAATGCCTAGTCAGGACAATGGAGATGTGAAAAGTCCAAGAAGAAGAGGCACATTTTCAGACAGAGGGAGCATCATAAAGATGTTGTGGAAACGTAAATGATGACACAGAAAAAACAAAACAGAAAAAGGAAAACCGAAAAAGGAAAACCGACAATTTGACTGTTCATCATTGCTTGAATGTGTCATTCCTTCTCTGGCACTTCTCTTTCATCTCTTCCCAATCGCTACCCTCCTTTGGCCTAGTTCAACAAGATACAAGTTTCGTGTTTGGTTAGTCTCCGCCTGGTTTTCAACTGAAAACCTCTCCTCCAACTTCAAAGGCAATCAAGCAATCCAAAACACAACCCACCGAGCTCTTCCATGGCAACCGTCAAGATTCCACAGATTCGAGCAACATAGATGTCGTAACTGGTAAAACGCTTGTTGGCTTCTTTGGCCTTCGCTTCCAGACATGTGAAGCGTCCAATTAATGTAAAAGGACAGTTGTTGCGAATAACAATGACAACAAATATTCACACCGCCTCGTATACATTAAAAAATGACATTCGCAGTTTTGATGTTGTCTATTGAAAAGTCTTGCATATAAATACGTGTGACGTTGCGATGCATTACATCGTCTTGCACGTCTATGCCGAACAATCGTATGGATGTATTAGAGTTTGTGTAGGCATGTTGATTGAAATATAAAATTATTTATTTAACCTAAAAAATAGCAACACATGACATAAATAAAATGCAAATGTAAATGTTTTTATTTAATAAATTTAATAAAATAAGTACAATTATTAGAGATTGAGAGGGATATGGAGAGAAGGAGAGGGAGAGATAAAGAGAGAGAGGAGAGAGGGATAGATAGATATGGAAGAGATAAATATATATAGAGAGAGGGGGGGAGCAAGTGAGAGAGGGAGATAAAGAGAGATGGAGATATGAAATGATATATAGAGAAATAGGAGAGATGGAAGATATAGATAGAGAGAGAGATATAGAAGAGAGAGAGGAAGATATGAAGAGGAAGAATGAGGAGAGGGGAAGAGATAAAGGAATAGAGAGAGGAGATCCGAGAGAAGAGATAAGGAAGAAAGAAGAAGGGGAGAGGGATAGAGATTAGATAGAAGATCTTATAATAGAGAGGAAATGGGAGATAAAGGTATTAGATTGAGAGATTGGGGGGAGAGAATGGTCAATAAGGAGGGAGGGACAAAGAGAGAGGGAGAGGTCTTATGCAATTAGTTAATCTTGACCCAATGATACATATAAGGGTCAAGTGTACATATGGGTAAGGTTCTTGATTGTTACAATCTTGTTAGAATTTAATTGGTATAACCTATTAAGGACACCTTTCAAAATACCCTCTTGGGTCTAGCTGAGCCCAAAGTGTAGGAGATACTACCCACTCTTCTCAACTGGCCTTTAATCCTCCTCAATTTGTTGATGAACCCTTGTTTTACCTTCTTCATAAATTGGTAGCCTTGAAAGTAAGAAGTTCTAGGATTTTGGACCTAACAACCTCCCTCCTCATCTCTATTGTAATGTGTATGTTTATCAAAATTATAAGAATATACACGTGCACACACATACACACTTACATATTTGACATTAAAAATAATATGATATTTTGAATAGAATTATCTCAAGGATAGTGAGGCATTAATATAATGGTTGATTAATTATGAATGCATATATTTGTTTGTTTGAATTTTTGAAAGTAAAAAAAACTTTCATACAACCTTTTTATTTTTTTTCATTTTCATCAAATTAAATACCTTCAAAAAATGTCTTGGAATTATTTCTATGACTAAAAAAATGTCATATTTATATTCGAAAATTAATTCAATATTGAATATAAATCTTAATCAGTAACAATATATACCATAATCCTTATGCCAGTAAAGATAAGGACACACTAGAACTTGTTATGCCAATAAGTTATGATTCAAACTAGTGACCAATAAAGATAAGGACACTATAAAACTTGCTATGCCAATAAGTTATGATTCAAACTTGTGATCTACATTTTATTAATGAATGTATCAACCGACTTTGCTGCATGAACAATTCTCACATTTATTTTTAAAAATGATATTTTAACATTTGTTTTGACACTCAATATATGAAAAAATATATACATAATAAACATACATATATATTTGATGACCATAAATACTTTCGATATAAAAATAAACTATACCGTAGAAATGACCTCTATTAAAATAATACTTAAATAATTATATTCTCATACAAATATTCCTTTCACATATACATTTGAAATTTACTTGTACAAGTATTATATAAAATATAATAATTATTAAATTAAAGAATATAATATATAAAATAAGTAGTATAATTATATTATATAAAACATACATTATATATTATACGTAGGTTAAAGGATGCCATAATGTTAACACCTAAATGTGCTAATTATTAGGATCTTGGCCGTAATTTTCATTTTAATAAACATACTCTAAAACCCTCATCGAAACCTAGCTCGCCAAATTGGAGAAGTGAGGAAGAGTTTGGAGGGGCAGAAATCAATGCCAAAAAAATGGCAAAAAATGATGAACAACTGAGATAGCAACGAGGAAAGCTAAAAAATACAACGAAAAATGATGAAAGGCTGAGATAGCGACGGGAACAACAAAAAAATGATGAACCGCTAAGATTCGTTTGATGGTCATCTAAGCAGCATTAGCATAGAAGGACACCATCTGATGTGGACAGCAGCAGGAGCGTAGAAGCTGATCGACAGATGAGATTCGCTTTATAGTTGTGCATTGATACGGACGGCGCGTCAGCAAGTTCTACGCGTCAAATGAAAGACACTAAAATGACCAGCCGTCAAATTCCATCAAATTCCCTTATCCTTCTCAAGTGAGGGATTAAAACATTAAACGAAGGGATAATTTGTCAAAGAAAATTTTACATAACCACTTGGAAAGTTGGAGCCAAGAACAACAATACCATCCACAAAATCTCACTTGTATAAATGATTTCATTTCTAAATGTTCTTTCCTTTTATTGTAAAGTAGATTGATAGGTTTCAAAGAGAGTTACTATTAAATATTTTTTATTGTTTGTATAGATTAGTTGAATGAATTGCAACACCAATTAACCAATTTCAAGTGCCATCTATTGGATTCAAGTGCATAAAGAAACTCACTTGTTTGCCTTTAAATAATACATGTTTCATGTTAAAAACTTCAATTTATTTTTGTGAGAAAAAGTGTTACCATAACTATTTGATGAGGTGTCAAAAATGTCTAATTTTGAAGAAATCAATCATATATTCATATTAGATTTTTAATATATTTGAATTTTAATATATTTGAAACCAAACATTCCAAAAATGCATAGATGATGGTGTCAAAACATCAATAAATACAATTCCTCTCTTTAAACGTGGCTCCAAATGTAAAATGAGTCTAGTGTAGGCTAATGGACTTTACCTATTTTCTCAGCAGAAACTCTTACCTTGACCATGTTTCCACATCACTTCCAAACAACTTAGGTGTCTTGTCTATACGCCCACAACTTAGGTGGCTTGTCTACACTCCCACAACTTACGTGGCTTATCTACACTCCCACAGACGTTGCATGCAAACAACCAAAAAAACCATCCACGTGCCTTGATTATGTTCAACTTTTTCATGCATATTGAATATGAAAATGCGGGGAAGAGGGGGGAGGATTATGGAGGCGCATTTCCTGCAATGAGTGTATTTTGTCAAATAGTTCGCGTGCCCTGTGAATGCTTCCAACCTTTTACATATATGTCTACCATGGAGAACTAGGGAGGTGGGTGGAATAAGGCATGATTTTTACAGCCTGATTTTTGCTTCAGTGCTATATATAATTATCAAAACCCATTTGTATGTATACTGGAATCGTCGCATTTCTTGAGACAACATTTTTTTAAGGGCGTTTAGTCAGACAGTTCACATGCCTTGTCCATGCCTCCACGTCTTTTTTGCTCAAGTACAAGAGAAAGTATAATGGCGCTACTGTGAACAAATATGCATAGTGTATACGGGCTATGAAGAAGAATGTAATAAGTTTAACATATGAAGATATACCTGACCTCTACGATTCAGTATATGTGAAGATAGCGTAGTAAGCCATTGCATTTAATTTATGTCTGTCTAAACTTCCTGTCTGTGAACTCTAGATATTTTAGCCACTTTACTTTCTGTCTGTCTAAACTTTTTGTCTGTCTGTCTAAATGTGTATGCCACTTTACTTTGTTCTTCTGATATTTTAGCTCATCCTTATTGGCAGGAAGAGGATCGTCCAACTTATGGCCTTTTGATATCACAGATGTTATCTCCGAAGCTCCCCTAGTTTGACTCGTATATGTCAGATGTTATATCCATATGACTGTGTATATAAGGTTAGTGATTGTACATATTTAAATTCGATTTTGAGTGTTTTCTTTCAAATCAAATTTTAAAGAAATGAAGAGGCGTAAAATTCTTCCAGTAAGGAAAGTGGTACATGTAATTCGAGCTACCAATTACGCCGTCACAAATAAAGCATGAATGATTGACATATCAGTGAGATCAGTGAATCATGAATGATCTCCCTATTGGGCCATTCACCCGGCGGTCTCAAGCTAAGAATGGGCTCTTCTTCCTCATCCTCGTTTTGAGGGAGGCGCAGCTTGTGGAAGGAGGAGGAGGAGGATGAAGTTACACAGTCTTGCGCCATGAAAGGAATCGTTGTGGGTAAATGGGAAAGGAGAGAATCCATGACGCTTAACCTCCGGAGGCAAAGAGGATCGGATATGATCTTCTGGGTGGGAAAATGGGTGTCTGGGTACATAGAAGCGGTGCGAGTAGCAAGAGAGAAGAAATGTTTAAACAAGAACACAGCTTAGAAGAAGCGCTTGAGCTAGGTGGGCAGATGTGGAAAGCGTGGATTTTAATACAGGGAAGACCAGTTGCACTCGATTACCGTTCCATGGGAACAACTTGTCACTGCAACTGCACGGTCTCCCTCTACCCAAACCTTAATCACCTTAATACCGAGTGGTGAACAAAGTCAGAAATGCAGTCATTATTATTTCCCTGATGTTGACATCTTGCATTTTGTTTGATATGCTGGCGGGTGACTTTGCAACTTGGCCTGAATTCTGTCAGGCGATGGATGTGACAGCCCAGTTCCAACCGACCTCAGCTGGCAAGCTCGGACTAAATTATCAAAGGCGCATTAATACCGGTGACTGGCGAGAAAGTAAAGCGGACTGGCTCAACGGCTGCGATCATTACAATAGTCTCCAGGATGATCTCAACCATAGGGCGTAAAAAATAGTTTCGCTCACTTCATAGTAGGATACTTCCAGTAAAAGAGAAGGGAGAATATTCCCATACTCATAGAAAGAAGATTCAATTAATTTAAAAAGAATACATGCAAGGAAAAAGGCCCACGTAATACTAGGAATTATTTAAAAAGGATAGTTTCTCCTTTATTCATTTTTTTTTTCTTCTTCATTTTCTTTAAGAGTTTAACTAGTAAAATATAAATATAAAGGATGCAATTTATATTTAATTGCATATAAGTTTATGAATTTATATATAATTAGTAGGTTTGAGTAAATACTTATATTAGTGATAATTAAAAATAAATAAGTAAATAATAAAGTTAATAGATAACATATTATCAATATCTTTCTCATTCTTATAATCGAGTTTCAAGGCGAAATGTTTAATGTAGACTCTCTTGATATCTCAAAGTCGATTGGAAAGGGTAGGGTTAGCAAATAAAATAATGTTTGTCAATAAGTCCTTGGGTTTAATAGTAAGTCAAATTTGATGATTTTTATATATTTTTCCCTCGTGAGAACCCTTACCAAGAGGGTCTAATAAGGACATTAAATTTCATGCGAAATTGAGTATCAAATCTTGATTTGGTAGTTAAGGGTCTAGTAAACCCTGTGGTTGGATTTAACCCAAATTTATTTTCGTTCCCTTACCCTGCTCTCGGTCTACATAGTGGTGATGATGTTGCACGAGCTATGTCACCTGATGCGCATTGTATGTATCATGCACATGTATGGATGTTAAACATTAATATTTTGTAATATTGTTCAAAAAAAAATAAAAAATTGATAGTTGTAGTTTTTCCTTTCATGCAATTTTTGGGCATTACAAAAATCAACTCCCAAATCTATCAAATACCCTAGAAAAAATATTCCAATATCCAAAGTTTATACCAAATCTACAAATCTCAACCAATATCATCCACAATAAACCCAAAACACATCCCAAACTCCAAAATATATCATTATTCAATCAATCTAAATAAAAAATCCTTTGAAATAAGGACCCTATTCTACAACCATCCTCAATTCTTGTATGCTTAAGAAGTTTTCCTATATTAAGTAGCAATCCAATTGAGCATAATCCTATCATATTATCCAACCTTGGGGAAAATTTAGCTTTAAAATTGGCCTATCCTAAGTTATTACTTTAAAATTGGCCTATCCTAAGTTATTAGTCCAAGAATCACAATTGATCTTGCTTGAGAACTTACCTCTCAAGTACAAAATATTAAATTTTCCTTTGAAAGTCTTGATTAAAAGTTGATTATGATTTAGAAACCTCATCCCATAGCTTCCACATCAATCATTTTTCTATCTTAATCCAAGATAACTATTTTTTTTTCATTCAACCCCATCAAATTGTCCAAATCATCAAATTTAAGCATGCAATCCATATTCTCACCTCTACCTTCATCCTCACTAATCAAAATATAAATTATAAAAAAATCATAAACCAAAAAGAATAAAAAAAATAAAAAATCCTTAAAAAAATTGAATAACATTTCATGTCACCCATCACTAGATTGTAAGTGAAAAAGAAAACATAAAAAAATAACAAAAATCTCTTTATAACTAGCCATGACACTCAAGGCTAAATCTCACAAAATAATATCCATCATGAGACAAATGATGATCGAATGAAAATGTTGTAAGACAACTTGATTATTCCCCTAGGTTCACATACTTTATCAATGACGATACTGCACAAGCTTACGTAGATTATCTTGTAAATTTGAATAAGGACTATTTCTTAGAAGAACTAATTGAGGAGGAATCCACACTCCCCCAAATTTTATGTATCCAATCTCCATAATCAAGTTCAAAAAGAGCCCATAACCACATCTATATTCTAAAATTTATGAGCTAGCCAAACAAAAAATAACCCACAACCCATCTAATGACTACACCACAATAGATAAGGTGTTTGCCAAATTTCCTCATAAATCATCATCCAATGGACTCACACTTCAAATACACCCAAAATCCAATGGCACACATACTAATAGTTGGATATGGGTTGAGATACTCTTTAGATATAGACCTGGAGCTGCATGGTTTTATTGATTCTGATTGGGCAGGGAGTGTTACTAATTGAAAGAGCACCTCTAGATGTTGCTTTAGTTTGAGATCTGCTATGATTTCCTGGTGTAGTAGGAAGCAGTCATCTGTAGCATTGAGTACAACAGAGGCAGAGTATATTGCAACTTGTATGGCAACTCGAGAAGTAGTGTGGCTTTGTAAGCTCCTTGCAGGATTGTTTGGACAATCAATAGAGCCTACTATCATTCATTGTGATAACCAGAGCTATGTGAAGCTTTCTATCAATCATGTGTTTCATGATAGAACCAAGCATGTTGAGATCAAACACCTCTATATCAAAGATATGGTATTGAGGAAGGCTATACAGTTGAGGTATATCAACACTGATGAGCAAACGATAGACATTCTCACCAAGCCTCTCTCCAGAATAAAGTTTGTGCACTTTCGAGATAAGCTTGGTATGGTGGAGAATCCAACCTTAACTGAGAAAGAATCTCAATATCAGTGAACCTCTATAATGAGTTCTTCTCTGTGAGAGAAGTTTGAGGTGAAATCCCTTGGTAACGAGTTCTTCTTTGTGAGAGAAGTTCGAGGTGAAATCCCTTGATTAATGAGTTCTTCTCTGTTAGAGAAGTTCGAGGTGAAATCCCTTGATTCCACCCTCTGGGAGAGCCATGGTGGATGTCATGTGTGTGACTCCATGACAACATCACGAGAGAGAGTGTGATGATTTTTTTTGTACTTGTGTTTCACCCTCTGGGAGAGCCATGGTGAACGTCACGTTGAGGTGACAACATCAAGTAAGTGATGAACACTTGTGCATACCATACATAGTTTTAGCCATAATGGTTGATATCACGAAGAGGTGATATCTGATATCATGATGAGGTGATATTTTTCCTTACCATACATGGTTGTAGCCATTATGGTTGATATCACGATGAGGTGATATCTTTCCTTTCCACATATGTTTGTAGCCATTGTGATAGACATCACGATGAGGTGATATGTCTTGTGCAGCTGGAAGAATCCTCCCTAGCTGAGAGGGAGTGTTGATGTTTATGGCAGCGTCGTGCTCTTCTTCCAACAATCTTCTTGATGACAAGATAATAAATTAAATAATAGCTAAGGCTATTTAATTTATATATATAGCGATTGGATAAATTCAAGAAACACGTCATTAATAATAAATGATGATTAATTATTGAAGATGGCTAACCTTCCTTGTAATCATATTTATTATTTGTAATTTCCTTGGTGGCCGACCTAGCTTTTATTTGTAATTATATTTTTGTTTTGGTGGCCGACCTTCTCCTTGAAGAGGTGTGACCTCTCTTGCAAAATGTATATATAGAAGTTCATTCTTCCTCATTCTATCATCAAGCAAGTTTGAAGTCTCCTCTTCTCTCAAGTGTGAATTACCAAGAGCAGATTGTGAATTCATCAAGAGCAAATTGTGAATTCATCAAGTGCAGATTGCGAAGTCATCAAGAGCAGATTGCGAACTCTTCAAGAGCAGATTTGTGTTCAAGGAAGTGTAAATTGTTTGTCTATCATTGCATCTTGTGAAGGTGCTGATTATTGGCCTTGAGATTGGCCTCATTGTAAAGAGACTTGTTGCCATTATTTTTTATATAATAGAGAGATTTTTGTTGCTGGGTTTTTCTCCTTCAAGAGGGTGGTTTTCCCAAGGTATTTGCTGTGTCATTATGTTGATTTTTGAATTAAATTTCTGTGCATTAAATCTGATCATAAAACTAACAGTTGGGCGGGAGAGATTTTTAAAAAAGTTACATCTTAACCATGAGTGTAACAGTGACAGTGACTGACAAACGGAAAAGCAAATGAAAGACATAATTTTGATCGGGTCAGAGCTTAGTGTCTGCTCTTTAAGCCCAAGCTGAGCTTTTCTTAACCAACACACTTTAAGCGTTGACCACTTAGGTGGCTAGTGTGGGACCGGCTGTAATCCGTCCTCCTTCCTGTTTGCTGTTAACTCTGTTTGATGGATGGATTTTTTTAAATTGTTTCTCCTGCGAATAACTCAAAACACCTCGTCTAAATTCCCGTGCTGCATATGTTTTGGTTACAGTATGCACACCAATGTTTTCTCTCAAGGCAAAGGCAATCATGAGCAGCAATTCTACCTCTGGTTCGACCCCACATCAGACTTCCACACTTACTCTGCTCTGGAATCCCTAGCAAATTATGTAAGCGATGTCAATATTATCCCTACAACATCAAATCAGCTAGTTAATGTCCTTTAGATTACATCATCAGTGTATGTTTCTGGCACTGTGCAGTTTTCTGTGGATGGAACACCGGTGAGAGTGTTCAAGAACAACGAGGATTTGGGAGTGGCATATCCGAAGAATCAAGCGAGGGGAATATATTCGAGCCTGTGGAACGCAGATGATTGGGCAACAAGGGGTGGTGCAGCGAAGATCGACTGGAGCAAGTTCCCCTTTGTCGCTTCTTATGGAAATTTCAAAGTGGAGACATGCTCTACCTTCTCTCTATGAATTCATGGTACGGTGTGGAGGCATTGGAGTCCAGTGAGCAGCAAAAAATTCAATGGGTGTGCAATAACTATATGATTCACGATTACTGCTCGAATAATAAAAGGTTTCCATAGGGCTTTCCTCTTGAATGCACTCGAAAGAGTTTCAACTGAGTTCATAGCAGTAACCATTACAAAAATATTTGATTGAAATTCTTTTATTTATTCATTTTTTTGTAGACTATTCTAAACCCCCTTTAATTTGTAAGGATTACAATCCCAGACAATTGAATAAAAATGTAATTATCTTTTCTTTTGCCAGACCTCTATTTCGGGGATTTTACAATTTACTGTGTTGACCATTCTTTCGGCAAAAAATGAATGAGGCAGCTAAACCTGCAAGTAGCTAACATTTTAATATGATCTTAGACACAAGTTGCTTCTTGATTTACCTCTCAAGATTCAATGACTTATTCTTTGGATTTGTATTTCTAACTTTATTGTAATTTGAACTATTTATCACTACAATATCATTGTTACTTTATTATAGTGTTTTTCAATATTCTATTATTTGTTTTCTAACTATTTTATAGGAATTTTTATTTTGTTTAAAATAATTTTATTTTTCTTACATAGAGGATGCTTTCATGACTAGATCCTCCTTGATTGATTAGCACTTTCTAAAGAGCAATTGTCCCATTGCATGTAATTGTAATAAAACATGTGGAAGAAAATTAGCAACCTACACCTTTCTAAACCATTTTCCCTAGGAGGAAACTCAACTTGATTTACTGATTTAGAGGAGAGGGATTTCTTAAATTGACATGTCTTGACTCTGCCATCAATGACTTAATCTAATTCTACTAGAATTCTACAATTTGGATTGATCTATTTATACAAAAGAGTTTTTGTGATATATGAGCTATCCCATAAAAATGGGAAGTAGTTGTTGAAGATTGGATGCAACCCAAGGTAAGCAGGAAGATTAAACTTTAAGAAATTATCTCATATTTGTTTGGTGATGTTTTAGAGATTGTAATAAAGTAGACAAATTTTGGTAAAATTTTGTTAGCCTTTTCCTTTATAGGTGTAGCTAGAATGGATCACCAAGTTAAAAGGTTTGTAGTACTTGATGCTTGTTATGGTGCTATGAGTACTTTGCATAAACCTACCTCAATATGTTCTATAATTGCTATTGAATATGCTAAATAAATAAATAACTTTATTACCTTCTTTTGAGATGAAAGATTTATTACTATTGATTGTAGAATATGACTATCTATATCAATAGGTGCTAGAGGTTAGAAACCCAAACATACCTAAAATGTTTGTGTAGTAGATCTATGTAAAATTCTATCATAGTTGTGTTGAATGAAGAGAATTAACTGCAATTATTCTTCAAATGGTATATGACTTGATAAGATGTACCTTTATCATTTTCATCACTTCTATCAATCTATTAGTTTGGGGATGTAATGCAATCGATTAGTTCTATTGGTTCCTACCATAGACCAAACTACACTTGAAATTGTTGAAGAACACTATATTATTAGTTAATAGAAAAAAAGATTTTAAAATGGATCTTGAAATGTTGGATGTAGAGTATAGATATTTCTACTACTATTATTGCTTTATTAGAAATAATCACAATTTTCTTCTTTAATAATTTTTCAATTACTAATATGCACACCAAAATATAGGATTAAAAAAATAAGATATAACACAAAATATAAATCTTAACCAATATCAAGCACCACAATTCGGATTAGAGTTAAAGGAATGCAAAAATGAAAAAAATAAAAATTTCATCACTTCTATCAATCTATTAGTTTGATGTAATGCAATCGATTAGTTCTATTGGTTCCTACCATAGACCAAACTACACTTGAAATTGTTGATGAACACTATATTATTAGTTAATAGAAAAAAAGATTTTAAAATGGATCTTGAAATGTTGGATGTAGAGTATGGATATTTCTACTACTATTATTGCTTTATTAGAAATAGTCACAATTTTCATCTTTAATAATTTTTCAACTACTAATATGCACACCAAAATATAGGATTAAAAAAATAGAAAATAACACAAAACATAAATCTTAACCAATATCAAGCACCACAATTTAGAGTTAAAGGAATGCAAAAATGAAAAAAGAAAAAGAGATTTCACTATCACAAACCTTTGAATACAATAAAAGTGATGATTTTTGAAGTAGAGTGTGGGTGCTCAATCCTATAATTATTGTGTATCCAAATCTTCCTTGGAATGGGTATGAATCTTAATCTTTGTGTTGAGTTAAATCTTGTTTAATTCATTTACATTGATTATTGTATGCTTATCAATTTCCCCCTTACACAAATCCAAATCTTGTAATAAAATTTTGCAACCTTGAATAAAGGAATTAACTAAGTTAACACTAATAATTATTCTAATCTACTCAACAAACCAATTTATTTTTTAAAAAGTAAATAGAACCCCCAAACCTAGGATATGAATAATCCAAGATGTAAGAGATGATGGTTATAGCCCAATGTTATCCTCAATGACCCAAATGTTTTATTTTATTTATCCTCGAGAAAATGTGGACTCCTTTGATGGATGGAAGGTGTGAAGACCAGAAAAACATGCTAAAGAGAAATAATAAATATTCATTAAAACACTAGAATTGGAACTTGGGAGCTATTGGAAGCAATAAAATTGATTGATATAATTTCCTTGTAAAGTATAAACATTGTGTTTGTTCACTCAATTGTATTGGATGTTGTGAGAAATTGTAAGACATGAAAACATAGTTTTCTTTCCTAAAGAGTTGGTAAATTAGATCAAACAAATATGTCTAAAAGTGTATAGATGAGCCTAAATTTGACCTAATCTAACAAGAGCTAAGATTAGAAAAATGATAAAAAAAACATTGATTTGGAAACACAAATTAGGAATTTAGGAAATAGGATTGATAAAAATTTAGACAAAGAATAGGAATATAAAATTACAATTAGATAGTACAAATGAAACTATGGACAGTTGATATAGTTTAGAGAAATGCTCAAAATGTTGAGATAAACCTACTTTTAAAATTTTAGGCCAAACAGAGGCCAAAAATATGCCCTTACTAGGGTAGTGGAATAATTAGCCTAGGGAAAATATAGAAGACCAACCTAATAAAATCCATATTGGATAACTCATAATATCTACACACATATGATATCTCAAAACTGATAAAAACCAAAGAAATAACAAAAACATGTAGATCTTGAAAAATACAATAAATAGATTCAACACCACATTGGTAACATGCAAAATAGAGAAAGTTAGAGATAACCTAGATAGATTCTCCACAATTCAAACATTGAAATATATCTAAAAATAATATATCACAAGCCTATAATAGAGTAATCATAGTTCAAAAACTCAATAAGAAAATATGTAGACATGTTAAGTGGCATTGCAAATACCAACACTTTTACAACTAAGAAGGCTATAACTAACCTCCTCAAGCTATGCATGAAACATACAATTCTATAAGTATCTCCATCTAGAAAATATTGAACAATAGTCTCTTCACAAATCTACAAAATAACATAATTTAATTAATATGCAAAACCTTCACAACCATTTGTAATATCCTTCTTTTTTGCAGCTTGGAGAGGTCTTGATCTTAGCATTATTTTCTACCTATGTATCATTGGATGCATAGGTTGTGCTTGTTCTTATTGTCTTGAGTGTTATGTTGTGTGTTTAGATCACCCGCAAGTTCGAGATGGTATTCCTCAACATGTTGATTGTTGGTGTTTTGGTTGCATAATGATGTGTTTATGCCAATGTACCAAATTCCTTGTGATGAATTAATGTATTTCATTAATGTTGTATTCCTTGAGATGCATTTATTTATTTTTTATTATCATAGTGATTATTTCATGACTAGATAATATATGATGTTGAACCCCATTGGATTTTTTTCATGTGCTTCAACTATCATATATTGAGTAAGCTTGTAATGTGCATTGAGTGGTTATACGTACAGGGTGATCCCACAATACTGGTTTACAATTCCAGCACGAGGAAGGAAAATTGCAAAAAACACTCCTATGATTTTTTTTTTTTGCTTTTTAGGGGTTCGCACGAACTAGGGTGTTGGAATGGACCCTGGTTCGAGCAAACACTATTAAATGATGGGACCCACTTTTTTTGCATTTTTTTATGACAAAGACAATGGAAAATTGAATACAAGAGGGGGTTCACTTGAACCAAGGTTCATTCGAACCCTGGTTGTAGTGAACCTCCAAGGGGGGTTCACTCAAACCTAGGTTCATTGAACCCCCCTTTTTCCCCCTTCTCCCCCTCTTGCACCAAATTTCTATAAATTTTGCCCTTCGAAGCTCGGGTTGAGGATGAAAATGGAGGAGACTTCACAAACCCAACTAGATGATGGTAGTCCTCGAAATGAGCTATCCATCGAATATAATTTTAATATGTTTTGGTTGTATTATGTATTTATTTTTTTAGTTTGATTAAACATAGATTTTTCACCAAAAATCAAGCTCTTTGTTCTACACATGTAGAAAAATAGCATATTATCAAAATAAAATTCTAAAAAATATGTTTAGGGTAGATATTGATGTCCTTGATCTAGTTAAAAAAATGAATTTTGATACATACAAAAAAATTTATGTTGTATACGGTCCACCTACGTCTGAATTGTAATTGGTTTGATTTTGAAACTTGATTAAGGAAAAAATATTCAATAAAACACTATGAAACCAAATGAACTGGTTAGATATCATAGTTACAAATCTAAATTCGAAAAATTACAATTTTATCCTTCATAGAATTTTTTTTTATGTTGTATAGGGTGAGCATCACTCCTTAAAAATGGTGTTCACTGATAAAAACTAGTTTTGAAGGAGATGGAAAAAGAAGTGCAATCTGATTCCAAAATTTTTGAAAAAAATATATTTAGAATCTACAGACAAAATGCCAAAAATCACTAGTTTGCATCATCTTCAAATTCCTCATGGTTTAGCCGCTATAGGTGCCTGAAAGTGAAGATTTAGTTAGAAAAAATTAGTTCAGTGTCCAGTTTGGCCAAAAATTGTAAACCAGTATTGTGGGATCACCCTACATAGTTATTTCTCCACTTAATGTGTAAGTTTGTGTTATTTCCCAACGATGGTTACTTGAATATGTCACTTCGGTGCTTGGGATATGGTTAGGGTTAGGTTCTAAAATAAAGCTTGGGGTCAATATTAGGGTTATGGTTTAATTAGGGTTTGTGTTATGGTTTGGATTCAATTAGGGTTAGAGTTAAATTAGGGTATAGGTTCACATTTAATTAAGGTTGTGTTTCAATAGGGTTATGGTTAGGGTTCTAAGATAAATCTTGGGATTGGGGTTTGGGTTCCATTAGGGTTAGAGTTAGGGTTGGATTTTAACTAGGGTTGGGGTTAGGATTGGGGTTAGAAGTTGCGGGTTAAGATTATAGTTGAAGTTGGAGTTAGGTTTAGGGTAGGTTTGGGGATTAATTAGTGTTAGGGTTAGGATTTAATTAGGTTTAAGATTCTTTTAGGGTTAGGGTTAGGGTCCAATTGGTGTTCAATTAGGGTTAAGGTTCTAGGATAGAGTTTGGGGTTAGGGTTAGGGTTAGAATTCAACTAGGGTTAGGGTTAGAGTTATAATTAGGGTCAGGGTTAGGGTTATTATTTAATTAGGGTTTATATTCAATTAGGGTTATAGTTCAACTAGGGTTAGGATTAAGATTCATTTACAATTAGGGTTAATTTTAGGTTAGGGTTAGGGCTAGGATTAGGATTTAATTAGGATTAAAATTACAATTAAATTTCCATTAAAACTAGGTTTAGTGTTAGAATTATGATTATGAATAGTATTATAATTATGGTTAGGGTTAGAATTATAATTAGGGTTAGTGTTAGGGTTAGTGTTAGAAGTAAGATAAGGGCTAGGATTATAATTAGGGTTTGGTTGAAATTAAACCCTAACCCGTAACCCTAATTCTAAAACTAACACTAATTCAAATTGTTACCCTAACCCTAACCATAAATCTTACTCTAACTCTAACCCCAACCTTAACACTCACAATAATTCTAACTTGAATCCTCACTCTAGTTCTATCTCTAAACCTAATACTAACCCTAATTATAAAACTAACACTAATTCTAATAGTAACCTTAACCCTAAACTCAAGACTAACACTATTTCTAACCTACCCTAATTCTATAACACACTAATTTTAATTGCAACCCTAACCCTAAGCCCAACCCTAAAACTAACACTAATTCTAACTCTAATAGTAACTCTAACCCTAATGCTAACATTATTTTTAACCCCAACCCTAGAACTCTAAATTCATATCTCACACTAACTCTAACCCTGACCCTAATCCTAATTCTATCTAACCCTAAACCCAACTCCAACTCTAATTCTAACACTAACCCTAATTTTATTTCTAATACCATCCATAATAGCCCTAACTTTAACCCTAACTCTAATTCTAACTTGAATAATAATGCTAACCCTAATTTTATTGCTAATCATATCATCACTCTAATCCTAGTCCTAACCTTAACCCTAACCCTAACCCTAATTATAACCATAATAGTAATTGTAACCTTGACCCTAACCCTAATTCTATATATAATTGTAACCCTAATCCTAATCTTAAACCTAGCCCTAACTCTAACAATAACCCTAACCTTAACCCTAGTCATAATCCTAACCTTAATCCCAATCTTAACCTTAAACCTAACCCTAACCCTAACAATAACCTTAACCTTTTAACCATAACCATAACCATAACCCTAATTATATCTAACTATAACTCTAACACTGATCCTAACCCTAATCCTAATATTAACCATAAACCTAACCCTAACCCTATTCTATCTCTAATTGTAACCCAAACCTTAATCAAAACCCTAACCCTAACCCTAACCTTAACCATAATCATTTAATCCTAACCCTAACCTTCACCCTAATTCAATCTCTATTCATAATCCTAACCCTAACCCTAATTCTATCTCTAACCCTAACCTTAACCCTAAACCTATCCCTAACTATAACCATTACCCTCATACTAATCCTAGCCCTTACTATAACCCTAATCCCTAATTCTAACCTAAACCCAAATCTTAACACTAATTCTTATTATAACCTTAGAACCTTAACCTTGACACTAACACTATTTTTAACCCACCCTAATTCTATAACTAACACTAATTCTAATTGTAACCCTAACCCTAACCCTTATTCTTAAATTAACACTAACCCTGACTCTAATCCTATAACCTTGACCCTAACCCTAATGCTAACCCTAACCCTAGCCCTAACTCTAACTCTAATTATATCCCTAACCTTAACCCTAATTATGTTTCTAACACTAACCCTAACTCTAATTCAAAACCTAATGCTAACAATAACCCTAATTCTATCTCTAATCATAATCCTCACCCTAATCCTAACCCTAACCCTAACTATAACCATAATAGTAAATCTAAACCTAACCCTAACCCTAATTCTATGTTTAATTGTGACTCTAACCCTAATCATAACCTTAAGCCTAACCCTAAGCCTAACCTTAACCATAACTGTAATCCTAACCCTAAACCCAACCCTAATTTTATCTCTGACTGTAACCCTAACTATAACCTTAACCCTACACCTAACCCTAACCCTAACCCCAATTCTATCTCTAACCATAAATCTAACCCTAAACCTAACCCTAACCCTAATCTTAAACCTAAGCCTAATCCTAACCCTTACCCTGACCTTAACCATAATTATAATCCTAACCCTAATTCTATATCTAACTATAACCCTAACCTTAACCATAATTATAATCCCAACCCTAATTCTATATGTCATCATAGCCCAAACCTTAATCATAGCCCTAACCCTAACCCTAATCTTCATCATAATTATAATTATAACCCTAACCTTAACCATAATTATAATCCCAACCTTAATTCTATATGTAATCATAACCCTAACCCTAACTCTAATCTTCATCGTAATCATAATTATAACCCTAACCTTCACCCTAATTCAATCTCTTATCAAAATCCTAACCCTAACCCTAACCCTAACCCTAACCCTAACCCTAACCTTAACCTAACCCTATCCCTAACTATAACCCTTATCCTCATACTAATCCTATCCCTAATTGTAACCCTAAGCCTAGTCCTAACCCAAACTCTAACCTTAACCCTAACCCTAACCTAATCTTAACCCTAAATTTAACTCTAATCCTAGCCCTAACCTTCACCCTAACCCTAATCGTAGTCCTGCTTCTAATCTTAGTTCTTTAAACCTAACTTTGTCTCTAATCACAACCCTAACCCTAATCCTAACACTATTTATATCCCTAACCCTAACCCTAATCATCACCCTATCCCTAACCCTAACTTTAATTTTGACCCTAACCCTACCCCTTACTGAGATCCTAATTCTATCTCTAACCCTAACCCTAACCTAATCCTAATACTAATGCTAACCCCAACCCTAATCCTAATTCTATCTCTAACCCTTACCCTTACCCTAACCCTAATTCTATTTCTAATTATAACCCTAAGCCTAATCCTAACCTTAAACCTAACCCTAACCCTAACCTTAACCCTAGTTGTAATCCTAACCCTAATCCTAACCATGATTTTATATCTAACTATAACCCTAATTCTATCTCTAACCCTAACCCTAATTGTATCGCTAATCTTAACCCTAACCCTTATCCTAACCCTAACCCTAATCCTACTCCAAATCCTAATCCTAACCCTAACCCTAATCCTAACACTAACCCTAAATATAACCCTAACCCTAATTGTGATTAATTTTATGTCTTCCATATAACTAGCATATATATTTAATAATGTATATAAATTACGTCGAGAGATATCCTTCTCGAGGCGCCTATTACCCTTTTATATGAGAAATTGATTAAAAAATAGGCAACTTGAGAAGGATATGTCTCAGTGTATTTTATATATATTATTAAATATATATATGCTAGCATATATTTATTTTTTAATATATGTTATAAAAAATTGTGTTAAATAATGACCTAATTACTCATAAGTATCAATTATATATGTAATCAAAATTCTTGAACATAAAGAAACTAATATAGAGAAAATATCATTTTATTGACTAATTTAAAATATAAATAGCAAGAAATTTGAATCCAATTACTTAAACTAAATAGAAAATGTAAAGGAGAAATACTATTGAAAAAAAAATACAAAGAGTAAAATCATTGCTCTATTTTTTACACATAACACAAATGTATGTAAAGAGTTGAATGAAAAAATAATCTAAAATCACAAATCAAATTTACCCCATTTTATTAAAGTTTATCTTGCAAACACTTTAATATTACTACAAATTGAGAAGTTTAAATACTAATTTCTAATTCTTTTACTATATTATTTGAAAACTAAATGTTATACAACAATACAATATATATAAGTAAAAAAAGTGTTAATAGTATTATTATGATAGCTAAATTATAATTAACTATAAATAATTGTAGACAGCTT
Source organism: Sequoia sempervirens (assembly GCA_007258455.2). Classification (NCBI taxonomy): domain Eukaryota; kingdom Viridiplantae; phylum Streptophyta; class Pinopsida; order Cupressales; family Cupressaceae; genus Sequoia; species Sequoia sempervirens. The sequence continues at coordinate 85,045 of VDFB02129815.1, forward strand.
TAGAAGAAATATAGTGCCCCTCTGTATTTGGCCTTTCTTGACATTTGAGTAAGTTTGTTTGGTTGATTGAGTTGACATGTTGTGTTCATTATTATATTGTTTAATTTGATTTTGAAATTATGCGATAAAGTTAATATTATGACTAGCCTTGATTAATCAATTTAATTAAATTAAAATTGATTATATGATAACTTAAAGTAATTGGGAATTAAAAATAATAATTAAATATATTATGTTTATGAAAAGACGTTATATGTATATTGATTATTAATTATTTATGTGAGGGGGAAGGAATCCATTAGGAAAACGATGTGAAAGCAAGATCAAATGCGAGATTGAAATAGAAAACTAATCTAATTCAAAAACTTAATCTATCATATTCCATCACTCATGAAATGGACAATCTAAGCTATTTGAATGAAATGAGATCCTAAGATATTCAAAATGAATTCAAACAAACAAAATAAGAGTTTACCATCCCATGTTGGAGTGTATTTGCATGATGTTGGGTTGTCTGTATCACTACAAAGCCTCCATTGCTTATGTGCAAAAGCTTGATGAACGATGTTTGGTTGATCAAAAAGGTTGAAGCTCTATCAATGGTGGTTGCAACAACACTTTGTTGCATAAGGTAAGTTGAAATTTTGATCCTTATTTGTGAGGAAGGAGGTTTGTTTTATAGGAAAAAGCAATTTTGAATCAATGGTCAAGATCGCGTTGGAGAATATCCAGATCAACGGTCAAAATGAGTTGAGAGGATTTAGACATGAGGAGATTGTGCAAAGTTGATTGAACAATTAAGGTGATTGAAGAATAGATTGGCTAGTTAGGATTTTGATTGCTTAGTTAGCAATTGATTGATCAGTTAGGGTTGAGTTAGGAATTAGATGGTTGAGTTAGCAAAATCAGATTGCTTAGTTAGCAATCCATGATTTTCTCAATCAAAAAGTGGGTGAGGAATATTAATTAATTAATTCCATTTTGATTTGATTTTGATTTTTGATAATTTGAATAGTTCGATTTAGTTTGATTTAATTATTCAAATTTTGGAGGGAAAGTGTGATAATTAAATTATTATGATTATAATTCAATTAATTTTGAGGAATAGGGTGAATTAGTGACGTAATCAAATAATTATTGTTGTTTGACTAATCAGGACGAAATAAGATTAGATTAGGACTTTATTAAATAAATGTAATTTATTTAATTGGTCAAAATGATGAAATGTGAATTAATCAATAACGTTGTATTATTCGATTAATAGTAGAATTAGGGTTTTCAAGACTTTATTAAATAAACAATATTTATTCAATTTGTCGAGAAATGATGAAATGTGAATTAATCAAATAACATTGTATTATTTAATTAATAGAGGAAATAGGGTTTTGGATGTCATTTGATGCGTTATGAGATGTCGTGGGATGATTTCAAGATGATTCGAGATGTTCTAAGTGTATTCAGAGATGTTCTGAGTTGATTCAAAGATGTTCTGAGATGATTCAAAGTCGTTATAAGTTGATTTAGAGTCATTCTGAGTTGTTCCAAAGTCATTCTGAGTTGTTTCAGGTTGATTCAGAGTCATTTTGAGTTGTTTCAGGTTGATTCAGAGTCATTTCAAGTTTTTTCAGGTTGATTTAGATTCGTTCTAAGTTGATTCCGAGTTATTCTGAGACATTCCAAGTTGATTCAGAGTTGTTCTGAGTCATTTCGGGTTGATTCTGAGTTGTTTCAAGACATTCTGAATTCGTGATAAGTGTCAAGTCAATTTTATATGTCTACATTATTAAATTAAATGGTGTGATTAAATGTTTAATGATAAAAAAATAATAAATAAAGATAAATGTTATTATCATTAGATTTTAATTAATAAAAGGGGAAAGCAATATAATTTTAAATTAGATAAAAGAGATAAGATTTTCAAACTGATTGTAAAAACAAATAAAAGATGGAAAAAGAGGAGTGCATGCACATGCACAACTCCAAACTAAAATTTGAATTGGAAACTTGTTATTTTTGTTGATTTTTGTATTCGAACACTTATCTCCTATTTTGGATTTTTATATTGGTGGTTATGGAGAGATTTTAATGAGAATTCTATTTGGATTTTAAAAAATAATTATGCTTACAATTATTTTTCTTCATAAAAAAAGAGAAACAAAAAAATAGCTTTTAGTTTTTCGAAGGAGAACGGGGTCAAAAGGAGATTCTTCTGTAGAATAATTGGATTTCATTGTTGGATCTGGAAAGAAAGTTGGAGCTTTGAAGGATTGGGGTTGAAAATTTGAAGGACTTGGTCTCGACATCAAATTGTCGTTTTAGCCAGCTTGATTTCCAGGTTCCATTTCCTTCTGAATTTTGTCTTTCCTCTTGAATCAATGCAAGAATGTCTCTGTTGTTTGATAGAAAAATGTTTCTTGTTATTCATTTCGAGTTGGTGCATGCAATTGTTGAATGAAAACCACATTCCTTGGGGTATTTTGCTTAATTTCGTTTATTCTATCTCAATTTCCCACCATGGCATTGATTTGCTTGATCTCTTATTGCATCCCTAGCACTCATATTCTGATTATCAAATATGAGTATGCTATGGTAGTGCGAGCCTATGTTTTAGATTGTTTAATTTTGCTTCGCCAAGTACTCGCTAGAACTTGATCGCCGCCATGTTATGAGTTGGTTTATGTTGAATTTTGGATGGCTTCATTCATATTGCTAGTAATTTTCCCTATTGTTTTCTTTCAATCGTTGTATGCTCCAGGCTCTAAGGGTTCAATTTTGTTAGAGATAGGAAGAGTAAACTGGTGTATTCTTTTATTCCCCCAACACTCCATTGTACTCATTTTTGTCATTTCATGGAAGTTTCTACAATTTTTTACCCAATTCATTTCTGGGCATCAATGATCCCACATTTTGTATTCATGTCAATAATTTTTCCACTAGAAATTGCATTAGCTAGATGGTTTCTAAAAGTTGTTTCAACAATCCTATGTTGTGCTCATCTTGTAATCATTATATTCCATGAGGTGGTGTCGCTTTGAGGCATTTTGTTTTGTAGTTCATGTGCATTTCCTATGCTTCTGATCTTTGCATGTGTGTCTTCCAGGGCGCTGGAAACTATAGCACTGAAAAATTCCCTTTACATTATGTTTTGATGGATTGTTCATACCAAGTTTCTCCTTAAGGCAGTTGCTTCCTTGTCCTTAGTATTCGATTTCAGTTAGTACTTTTATGGTTAAGACGCAGCCTCATCTATGTTGGGAATTCGACTGAAGTTATTACCTCCAAGCTTCTCATTATCGCATTCTTTCTATCCTGCCGCATATGTTATTTCCAATGAAATTTCATTTGGGAAGTCGTTAGTCTTGCAAGCATATTTTTTTTAGATTGTTTCATTTAGTATGACCAATAATTTCCACAAGAACATAATCACTGCTAAAACAATGAAAATGATCCACATCTCTCAGAACAATTTCTCTTGCAACAATCTGTGATGAATTTAAGTGTAGCGTGGCATCAGAGCATATTCGCTATAATTATCAACCAAATGCAATTGCTACCTCTTCCTATCATGGCAGATAAATGATTTTGTGTTCTTCTCTTTCGTAGCATAAGTAAAAGTCTTGAATCCAACAATACCTTGTTGCCTTCATCTGTCAAGCCCTTTTTCCCCCAAACGTTGGTTAGACCTCCTATGACTGTGGTTGTGAACTGCCTTTTACACAGAAACCATTATCATGTTAGGCCTTCATTCAACTGCAACTAGGTATCTCTTTATTTCTTCAAACTTTTATCATTCTCTTTAACTTAAATATAGAAAAATTAAATAGTTGCAAAGTCCAAGCATATAATTGAACAACAATAATTCAGGATATTGTCATCAATGTTGGGTCATGAACTTTAGGGTGCCATCTATCAATTGGTATACATTTTAAGACATTTGATAAGAGGACCCAAGACTAATGGGAATCAAAGTAAATTTGAAAAGTTCACCAATTCAATCATATATTTGTGCATATGTAATATGTATGTGTATCCATGTGTGTTCGTCGATATACAGTGTTAATATAGTATGTGTATAAATATGAATATTAAAATATATATGTATATATATATTCTTATAATTATGTATGAAAATATATTTTACGTGATAAATTTTGGTTGAAATACAAATTGTATGATGTTTTGATTTATGTACATGTTTATATATATGTATGTCTACATATGAATATGTGTTTATGTAAAAGAATATTTTTCATTTATAATTAATTGGATATGTAAATAATAAAAATTAGAGAATTATATTGAAAGGTAAAGAAATTGTTTTTAATTGCATTTGAGTAATAGAAGGATTTAATCGAGTAAGTGATTTTGATGATCATTTTAATATTGTTTCTTTTACAATTGTTTAATTAATGATTTGTTAATATAAGTGGATTTCTTTTTATATGCATAAATTAATTATGAGTTGTGATTATTAAAGGATTCAATGCCATATATACTATGGGTCTTAGTGATAGGATATTTTTGCTTATGCGATTCAATAAGAGATTATATAGATAGTGAAATGAGAAGAATAAACAGGGAAAAGAATTAGTATATTTATATTTTGATAAATAAAGGGGTTTGATTAAATAAATTGAATTAGATTTTCTAAGAATGTTGGGTTCCCTTATAATTATTTTTATATTTGAATTATTTGTGAGTTATTGTGTGAGTGGCCTTTTACGTGAAGTTAGTGGTTAGTAATGAGTTCTCGAAATGTGAGAATAATGTCTTTCGTGGATGTTATGTTGAAGTTGTCTTGTTATTGGTTTAATTCTTTTAAGTGTTTGGATTAAGTGAACAAGTCATTGAGTAATCTAAATTGTGGAGACGATGTCTTTTATGAAGTATCTCATGATTGTTTTGATTGTTTGTTCGTGTTGTATTATTGAGTTGATTTTTGAATTGTGATGTGAACTGGTTGATTGCTATTGTTGTCATGGTTGTCAATTTTGTTTAAGTTGATTATTAGCCAAATTGTAAATTTGTTGGGTAATTAGGGGTTGGGTATCATGTGAGGAGAAAATTGAAGTCTCCCTTGGATTCCCTATTGGTTGATTTACCATTGGTATTTGTGGTTGATTTGGTATTGAGTTGGTAATGTTAGTTTGGTTTGAGTTTGAAGACCTCTTCGTGATGTTACCACTCATCATTTTACACTTGTTGAGTTGTAATTAAGGAGATTTTATGGATAGTCATGTTGGAAATTATGTGAGAACCCATAGTGTTTTGTGAAACCCACAGTTGGGAGTTTGTGGGTAGTTGGTTTATTAGGCTTCTAGAGGCTAAGGGAAAGATTTGTTACATGTGGATTGTTATGTTGGTTCTTTGTGGAACTTTTGATCTTGATTCTTATGTGGGTTGTTACCTTGCACCATTGTTTCGCCTTTTGATGTGATTTTGTGGTTTTTGCTGGAAGTTTCATGCCTCACGTATGTTTATGGTTTATGAATTTGGTGCTTGTACTATTGTGTACACCCTATTTGTTGATGGATTGTTTTGATACTATTAGGGAGAGTGGCACTTCATGGGGGTCGACACACAAAGGGGCAGCCTGGATAACCCATGGAAGAGTTTTCTTAATAAGTGATAACCTAATAAATTAACTAGTGGGTTGGGTAGGTTCACATTAAATAAGATAAGTAAGATGCTTTGCCCCATGATTTCGTAGGCTAAGGATGGGATAGTGATCACTACCTTGTCCTCACAAAAGGTTAGTGGTCCCGCATGTGTCACCCTATGGGGTCAGTGCCTAATGAAAGGCAGCTAGGATAACCATAGTTGGAGGTCGGCGCCTAATGAAAGGTAGTCAGGATAACCCATGTTAGGGCCATGTGATTACACTCTTCCTATAGTATCCTCGTTATTTTTCTCTTTCCTTTGTGTGCCTCTGGAAGCAATCATCTTGATGCAGTTGTTATTTATGTTTATTGTTGCTCTTGCTTGTGGAGTCTTGTAGCCAAACTACTTGACTGTTTTATTTTGTGGGTCCTTCTTGTCATCTCCTAGCATGGGGGGTGGGCCTTAAGGTCCACATGGTCAGGTGGAACATGCTATGTACCCCATTGGGTTCCTAGCCAGAGTTCATGAAGTGCAAAATTGTATCGATGCAGTAAATCCAGAGCTTCACTAGATTTCAGTTATACTATGTTCATTGAGTTGTAAAACTCTATGTAATTGATGTATCATTCCCATTTCATGTTGGGAAGCATTGTTGTACTATTGTAAACTTGTAACAATATAAATTCATATAATAAATGTGATGTATATATATATTGTTGGTATAATCTTGTGTCCTCATATGGATTTTTATCATTTATGTAAAGTAATGGATGTATGTACATTGTATACTTATTCTTTTATCATGGTTGCAAAGATGAATACTTGTGACTAGTTAATCATCGTTATGGGATTAGGATGATGCAAGATATGTTCACAATGTAATGCGGTCATGTTACCCCAGAGGACTAGTCAGATATTATAAGTGTGACATGTTATCTTACATCTCATATTAGTTTTATTTTTATTTTTTTAAAATGTGCTATAAATGTTAGATGTTATATTGTCTTTGGGGTTTGCATGGTGGGGCGTTACAACTTGGTATCAAAGCCTAGGTTCATACACTGGACACTCTGGATACATATGAGTCCATTACGTCGACCTAGTGTGTGTACTCTCATGGCTATGTTTTCCCTTTTTGGGTCATCCTTGTTTAGTAACCCAAGTTTTTCCTTAGGTGGTGTTGGTCCAATGGTGTAGAAAACTGGTGGAAAGGATAGGAGCCTTGGTGTAGTGTGCAATGCACTGATATTCTTCCTACCAGGGATGCATTATGGACCCTTGAGTTGTCTTGTGGTGCATTTCTGGTGATATAAATTTGTGTGTATGCGAAGGATGTGTGTCTAAACCTGAGAATTAGTGCTTATGAAATGATAAATGGTGTTCCTTGGTTTTGAACTGATGTAGAATTATGATCGTGGGTCACATATGTTATGAGATTTTGTGTTGTGTGCTAGATAAAGTGGAATGTATTGTCATTAAATGGGGGAAATTCAATGAAAAATGTGTGATTTAAGAGCTTAAAAATGTTGTGTTTATTTGAACCTTAGGGTTTAGATCTAGGCCTATTAGACCTCGGTGGTCGAAATTAGGTTTAGTTGACCCTCAGATTCAATTTTAAGTTTAATGAAATTGATTTGAATGCAGGCATGGGAAGGTCGAAGCCTAGAAAGAAGAAGGGGAAGGTAGTTAAGACTACTAAAAAGAAAGTTGTTGGCGAAGAGAACCCAACACTTGAAGACTAACCTAAGGTTTTCGATGATGAGACCTTAGCACACGCCCTCATTTGAATCAAGATAGAAAGGGGCAAGAAGGTCGAAGATTCTAAGCACACTACTAGAGTTAAGAAACCTTCGACAGTTCGTGATTGGCCATTGGGATGTGGACCCAATGTACCCAATCTGACTAGAGAGGAAAAGGAGTGCCTACGTGCACATCCATCCTCTTCCAAAAGGGTTGTAATAGATTTGGATGAGGACCCAAAGGAGTGTCCTCTATCTGATAAAGAATAGCCTGCTTAGTAAGGGGGGATATCGTAAATAAGGATCTATGTAATCCATTATTATAATAAATAAAGTCTTTCTTGTGTGTTCAAAGCTGTGAGCTTGAATGAATTACCCTTGTTATGAATAAACATGAATATTTTAAAAAGACTAAAGTAGTGCCTCTCATGTTGCTTTCTCTGCATTGATACTTTTATGATGTGTTATGTACCTTGAGACTTAGTTGGTGGTTGTATCATCATTTTGATTTGGTTGGATGATAGTTATTTGACTTTGATGATCATGATACTTTTTACTGATGTTTATAACTATGTTGATTTATGGAGTTGTTGTGTTTGGATTAAATTGGTAATGTTTATCATGTGGACTTAGCACTATGCTTGTTACGCATTTGATTAGTGATTTCTATATGATGTTGATTAGTATGTAATTTGTGTTACTTGATTATGTAATTATTGTTACGTGATGATGTGGTTAGTGTTTGACATCTTGGTGAGAGAGATAGTGTAGCATCACTCGTTCCCGTTGTGACTTCCTCTCACAGTGTGTTTTTATGTAGGTTGTAGGTTTCAAGCATCGACTCCACCTGCACTGTTAGGTCTAAGTGTGTCTTAAAAGCCTAATGGGAATGATGTGGAAATAAGGAGTTGACAAAAGGTCCCCAACCTTGCCATCATCCTCGATGAGGATGAGTACCTATCTGGTAACCCATCTGTTTGGTTTGTAATCCTAGTCAATTGTCATGCTTGATGTCTTTCATCATTTGGTCAAATGGTGATGTCACGTGGTTGTTTGTGATGATGTTGCTTATAATTGTGTACGTTTTACTTTACCTTGTGACTTCCAAGAGTAAGTTGAAGCTTAGAGGGGAGGATATAGTGCCCCTCCGTATTTGGGATTTCTTGACATTTGAGTAAGTTTGTTTGGTTGAATTGAGTTGTCACGTTGTGTTCATTATTATATTGTTTAATTTGATTTTGAAATTATGCGATAAAGTTAATATTATGACTAGCCTTGATTAATCAATTAAATTAAATTAAAATTGATTATATGGTAACTTAAAGTAATTGGGAATTCAAAAAATAATTAAATATATTATGTTTATGAAAAGACGTTACATGTATTTTGACTATTAATTATTAAATTAAATGGTGTGATTAAATGTTTAATGATAAAAATAAAATAAAGATAAATGTTATTATCATTAGATTTTAATTAATAAAATGGGAAAGTAATATAATTTTAAATTAGATAAAAGAGATAAGATTTTCGAACTAATTGTAAAAGCAAATAAAAGATGGAAAAACAAGAGTGTGTGCACATGCACGACTCCAAACTAAAATTTGATTGGGGTTCAAAATTTGAAGGACTTGGTCTTGGCATCGAATTATGTTTCAGCCAGCTTGATTTCCAATTTCCATTTCCTTCTGAATTTCGTCTCTCCTCTTGAATCAATGCATGAATGTCTTTGTTGTTTGATAGAAAAACATTTCTTGTTATTAATTTCGAGTTGGTGCATGCAATTGCTGAATGAAAACCACATTTGCTAGGGTATTTTGCTTAATTTCATTTATTCTATCTCAATTTCCCACCATGGCATCGATTTGCTTGATCTCTGAATTGCAGCCCTACCCCTCATATTCTGATTATCAAATATTGAGTATGTTATGGTAGTGCAAGCCTATGTTTTAGATTGTTCCAGTTTGCTTAGCCAAGTACTCACTAGAACTTGACCGCCACCATGTTATGAGCTAGTTTATGTTGAATTTCGGATTGCTTCATTCATCTTGCTAGTAATGTTCTCTGTTGTTTTCTTTTGATCATTGTATTCTCCTTGCTCTAAGGGTTCGATTTTTTCAGAGATAGGAAGAGTAAACTGGCGTTGTATTCTTTCATTCGCCCAACACTCCATTGTACTCGTTTTTGTCATTGCATGGAAGTTTCTACAATCTTTTACCCAATTCATTTATGGGCATCAATGATCCTACATTTTGTATTCATGCCGATAATTTTTCCACCTAGGAATTGCATTGGCTTGATACTTTCAGTAATCCTATGTTGTGATCATCTTGTAATCACTATATTCCATGCGGTGGTGTCGCTTTGAGGTGTTATATTGTTTCAATAATCCTATGTTGTGATCATCTTGTAATCACTATATTCCATGCGGTGGTGTCACTTTGAGGTGTTATGTTTTGCAGTTCATGTACATTTCCTATGCTTCTGATCTTTGCATGTGTGTCTTCCAGGGCGTTGGAAACTATAGCACTAACAAATTCCCTTTACATTATGTTTTGATGGATTTTTCATACCAAGTTTCTCCTTCAGGCAGTCACTTCCTTGTCCTTAGTATTCGATTTCAGTTATTACTTTTATGGTTAAGCTGCAACCTCGTCTATGTTGAGAATTTAACTTAAGTTATTACCTCCAAGTTGCCCATTATCGCATTCTTTCTATCCTGCCTCATATGTTATTTCCAATGAAATTTTATTTGGGAAGTCGTTGTTAGTCTTGCAAGCCTATTTTTTTAGATTGTTTCATTTAGTATCACCAATAATTTCCACAAGAACATAATCGCTGCTAAAACGATGAAAATGATCCACATCTCTTGGAATAATTTCTCTTGCAGCAATCTGTGTGATGAATTTAAGTGCAGTGTGGCATCAGAGCATATTCGCTATAATTATCAACCAAATGAAATTGCTACCTCTTCCTATCATGGCAGATAAATGATTTTGTGTTCTTCTCTTCCGTAGCATAAGTAAAAGTCTTGAATCTGACAATACCCTGTTGCCTTCATTTGCCAAGCCCTTTTTCTCCCAAACGTTGCTTAGACCTCCTGTGACTATGGTTGTGAACTGCCTCTTACACAGAAACCATTATCATGTTAGGTCTTCATTCAACTGCGCCCAGGTATCTCTTTATTTCTTCAGACTTTTATCATTCTCTTTAACTTAAATATAGAAAAATTAAATAGTTGCAAACTCCAAGCATATAATTGAACAACAATAATTTAGGATATTGTCATCAATGTTGGGTCATGAACTTTAGGGCATCATCTATCAATTGGTATACATTTTAAGACATTTGATAGAAGGACCCAAGACTAATGGGAATCGAAGTAAATTTGAAAAGTTCACCAATTCAATCATATATTTGTGCATACGTGATATGTATGTGTATCCATGTGTGTTCATCGATATACAGTGTTAATATATGTATGTGTATAAATATGAATATTAAAATATATATGTATATATATATATTCTTATAATTATGTATGAAAATATATTTTACGTGATCAATTTTGGTTGAAATACAAATTGTATGTTGTTTTGATTTATGTACATGTTTATATATATGCATGTTTACATATGAATATGTGTTTATGTAATAGAATATTTTTTGTTTATAATTAATTGGATATGTAAATAATAAAAAATAGAGAATTATATTGAAAGGTAAAGAAATTGTTTTTTAATTGCATTTGAGTAATAGAAGGATTTAATCGAGTAAGTGATTTTGATGATCATTTTAATATTGTTTCCTTCACAATTGTTTAATTAATGATTTGTTAATAAAAGTGGATTTTTTTTATATGCATAAATTAATTATGAGTTGTGATTATTAAAGGATTCAATGCCATATATACTATGGGTCTTAGTGATAGGATATTTTTGCTTATGTGAATTAAGAGATTATATAGATACTGAAATGAGGAGAATAAATAGGGAAAAGAATTAGTATATTTATATTTTGATAAATAAAGGGGTTTGATTAAATAAATTAAATTAGATTTTCTAAGAATGTCGGGTTCCTTTATAATTATTTTTATAGTTGAATTATTTGTGAGTTATTGTGTGAGTGGCCTTTTACGTGAAGTTAGTGGATAGTAATGAGTTCTAGAAATGTGAGAATAATGTCTTCCATGGATGTTTTGTTGAAGTTGTCTTGTTATTGGTTTAATTGTTTTAAGCATTTGGATTAAGTGAACAAGTCATTGAGTAATTTGAATTGTGGCGACAATGTCTTTTATGGTGTATCTCATGATTGTTTTGATTGTTTGTTCATGTTGTATTATTGAGTTGATTTTTGAATTGTGATGTGAACCGGTTGATTGTTATTGTTGTTGTGGTTTTCGATTTTGTTTAAGTTGATTATTAGCCAAATTGTAAATTTGTTGGGTAATTAGGGGTTGGGTATCATGTGAGGAGAAAATTGAGGTCTCCCTTGGATGCTCTATTGGTTGATTTACCATTGGTATTTGTGGTTGATTTGGTATTGAGTTGGTAATGTTAGTTTGGTTTGAGTTTGAAGACCTCTTTGTGATGTTACCACTCATCGTTTTACACTTGTTGAGTTGTAATTAAGGAGATTTTATGCATAGTCATGTTGGAAATTATGTGAGAACCCATAGTGTTTTGTAAATCCCTCAGTTGGGAGTTTGTGGGTAGTTGGTTTATTAGGCTTCCAGAGGCTAAGGGAAAGATTTGTTACATGTGGACTATTATGTTGGTTATTTGTGGAAATTTTGATCTTGATTCTTATGTGGGTTGTTACCTTGCACCATTGTTTCTCCTTTTGATGTGATTTCATACTTTGTGGAAGAAGTTTCATGCCTCGTGTATGTTTATGGTTTATGAATTTGGTGCTTGTGTGATTGGGTACTCCCTAGCTATTGATGGATTTTTTTGATGCTATTAGGGAGAGTGGATCTTCATGGGGGTCGATGCACAAAGGGGCAGCCTGGATAACCCATGGAAGAGTTTTCTTAATAAGTGATAATCTAATAAATTAACTAGTAGGTTTGGGTAGGTTCACATTAAATAAGATAAGTAAGATGTCTTTCCCATGCCTATAGTGCTTTTGCAGGCTAAGGATGGGTTGAGAAGGCCTGGTCAGCAAGATCACTACCTTGTCCTCATGAAAGGTTAGTGGTCCTGCATGTGTCACCCTATGGGGCTAGCACCTAGTGAGAGGCAGCTAAGATAACCCATGCTAGGGCCATGCGATGACACTCTTCCTATAGTATCCTGGTTATTTTTCTCTTGCCTTTGTGTGCCTCTGGAAGCAGTCGTCTCGATGCAGTTGTTATTTATGTTTATTGTTGCTCTTGCTTGTGGAGTCTTGTAGCCTTTTTGCCTGATTGTTTTATGTTGTGAGTCCTTATTTTCATCTCCTAGCATGAGGGGTGGGCCTTAGGGTGCACATGGTCAGGTGGAACATGCTATGCACCCCATTGGGTTCCTAGCTGGAGTTCGTGAAGCTCAGAATTGTACCAATGCAGTAAATTTAGAGCTTCACCAAATTTCAATTATACTATGTTCATTTAGATGTATAACTCTATGTAATTGATGTATCATTCCCATTTCATGTTGGGAAACATTGTTATACCATTGTAATCTTGTAACGATATAAATTCATATAATAAATTTGATGTATATATATATATATATATTCTTGGTATAATCTTGTGTCCTCATATAGATGTTTATCATTTATGTAAAGTAATGGATGTATGTACATTGTATACTTATTCTTTATCATGGTTGCAAAGATGAATACTTGTGATTAGTTAATCATCGTTATGGGATTGGGATGATGCAAGATATGTTTGCAATGTAATGCAGTCATGTTACCCCGGAGGACTAGTCAGATATTATAAGTGTGACATGTTATCTTACATCTCATATTAGTTTTTTTTTTTTTTTAAATGTGCTATAAATGTTAGATGTTATATTGTCCTTTGGGGTTTGCGTGGCAGGGTGTTACAAGAAATAAAAAAAATTGGTAGTGTAATTGATGAAGTAAAATATTGTCGAAATCTAGTGAAACCAAAATTCATACTTGCTAGTATGCAATGTTAATAGATTTCACAACATGAATTATTTGATTTTTTTAAATTTTTTCCATCAGTACTCATCTTCTTGACCAAAACTATCATATTCTTAGTCAGTATTGTACTTTGTTGGTAGTGGTGATAGCTCTCCATAGTCATTGTTATAAAGGATAATCCAAGCTTTGATTGAAAATTTTGTTTTTATTACATACAAATCTAAGATTCTATAGTTTTCATGTATAATCCTAAATGATGGAAAGACATTAAGCACCTTGAGCCTCACATTGAAACCATTATGGAGAGCACATGAAAGCCATTATTAAATAGAGACAAATTGATAGTGATCTTGTTTTCCCTTTAGAAATTGCATGAAGCACACACTAAGTTGATAATTCAAAGTATGCCTATCCATGTGAATTGTTGATCTAATTGTGATATTTCAAATGCATTTAACAATGTAAAGGTCAAAAATTTCATGATACAAAAAATCTAGCCATTTAATGAAATCTTTTTTTTCAATTTCAAAGATCAAAAATTCAATTTCAACACTTATCTGCACCTTTGATTAATATTGAAAGTTAAATTAGTGTGCATATTTTTTAAAATTTCTCTCATCAATCATTGAAGCATGTGTTTGTATTCAGTGAACCTTTTTGGATTATGCTAATAAGGAAGACTCAACTCTTCTATATAAAAGGAAACATTGTAAGAAAGTTGACAATGATATCTAGACAACCAACTTCAAACATTTGTATCCTAAAATATTTGAATGTCTTATCCTAGGTGAAAACTAAACCAAACCAAAACTGGGTTTAATTTGGAGGTAGACCCCAACGTGAAGGGAAAAATAGGTATTTTTCAAGAAGTTGTGTGGCTTTAAAATGAAATATTCAAAACTTGTCATTAAATTGGCACCTCTCATGGATTTTCTAGTTGTATCATAAGAATAAGAAGCCTCTTCTATTATATCAAATGTTCCAAGCCATCAATGTTGCTTGGACTTAGGGTCCCTAATTTTTGTAGCATAACAACCCCATGGGCATCTCCTAAAACCTCTATATCTCCTTGCCTTTGTAGAATGTTTGAATTTCTTAGGAGTCAAGTTGCAGTATTGACTTCCTCAATTATTTTTCCTACAATCTTGAGATTTTGATTGCTTCAAAAATTTCCCTATTTCCTCTTTTCCTTCTCTATTTCAAGATCATAATTTCTTTAGGAAATATTTTAATTAAAAATATTTTAGCTTTAGTCTTCTATATTTGTGACTACAAGTTGGTTATTCAATTTGGGGAAAATTTGGAATTAACTATCTTATGGAAAAGAAATAGGATAAGACTTATACATTACATATGAGCAATATGAGGAAGCGGTAAATATTCTTGACTAATATGATAAATAAAATTAGCATGAACATTTCAACAATTAGAATATCAAACCCTAGTAGCATGACATCATGATAAACAAGGTTAACCATTTTTTGGCTAAGGTGGATTACTATAGAATTAATAATGAGGTTGATCTAAAACAATCAATTGCAAGGTGCTTAGTGTTCCTTTCACCTTGTCATGCATAATGTGTGCATTTTTTTTTGATATCCTCTAGACAGTGTTTTGCAACATATTAAATAGTTTAGCATTTATATTCAAAATAACCAATTTAGTATACAAGAGTGATTGCAAAACAATAATGTGATTCATGATCACTAGATTGATCTAATGAGCTAAATCATATTGTATTTCTAATATAATATATTTGTGCACTCTAAATTTATTAAGAGAGCTGTATATCTATGTTTTGAAAAAAATTTGTAATATTCATTGATTGATCAATAAGATTAAATGGACCTTCCATGTTAACTTAATGTTGTAAGAAAATGGACATAGGATTCAATTCTATATTAGGTCCTAGTATATAGACATCAGAAAGCCTCTTTGATCTTATTTCTTCATGGTAGCTAACTTTAGAGCACGTGGTTTCAATAGATATTTTAACCAATTTTAACTTCAAGGCTTAACAAGAAAATGTTTTTTACAATATGAAGATGATTTGAGGCTAAATGAATGAATCTTGTACATAAAAATCATAGCCCCAACAAGAAAAATAAGAGAGAAAAATGTTCCATCTAGTAAAAAACCTACATGAATAGAAGTAGAGATTTAGAATAAGCTATATTCACCATTGACAAATTAAGCAATATCAATTATTTACCAAAAAATTAACATGGCTAAAAAAACATTGTGATTTTTTTTTTATATCAATAAATATCTATACATGAGTTGAACAAGTGGAAGTCATAAAAAAACTATATGTGCATAAACTACAATAAAATCAAATTCATATTAGTTTGACAAGCTTATGAAGAATTTGGATAAAGAACACGTGACACGTTGGTACCTCATGCATGAGGAAACAACATATTATTTATGAAAAAATTAAAATTTGAAACTATTTTTCTCCTTAATCTTGAAATGGTTACATTCTTAATGGATTCTAAAATAGCATTCTCTATGGTGTTGTTAGCAAACCAAACTATCAAAATTTTATGATTTAGTCTTCAATATTAAATATTTTATTTTTATTAATAATTTAATATCAATACATAATAGAGTAATTGAGTTTATAATCTATTTTCTAACCATTTTAATTTAATAGCAACTTCACATTTTATATTGATAAGCATCGTCTACATTGTGTTGTGCTTTGGCTAGAAATAAATTGTTAGGCATTGGGACCCGACTTTACCACAACTACTTGCTCCAACAACCTCTTTCTTTGTTTTAAGAAAGTAACCATGTGACATGTCACTTGCAACTATATCATACTCTTGGTCACTATTGTATTGTGAGTATGGTGGTGATAAGTCCAAAATCACTAGTATAAAGAATAATTCAATTTTTAATTGACATATTTGATTCTACTTTATACAAAGTGGCATTCCATAGTTTGCACATAGGAATATTAAGGATGATTTGACCATAGTCTCTTAGACCTAATGGAGAATCTAGAGTAAAAACAACACAAGAGTCATTGCTCTATAGACACCATGTAATCACTATTGTGTGCATTTGTTAGAAGAAATCACATGAACCACATACTAAGATGGCTAGTTAAACTAAATATATATATTTGTGTCATCAGCTTGATTATCACCTTCCAAATACACTTTTGAATGTAAAGATTACAAAGTTCTTGGTACAAAGAATATGGTCATGCACTAAAATCTTGACTTTTATTTTAAGATTATAAAATTCAATTTCCAAGCTCATCCACACCTTTTATTCATATTTGAAGTGAAACCATTTTGAATATTGAAAATACCTATCAAAAATATTTGCAACAACTGTTTGTATTCAATTGATCATTTTCTCTCTCGCCTATAGGGAAGATTCAACTTTTATATATGAAGGAGAACATTGTAAGGTAACAATGGTATACAAACAACCAAGTTGGAATGAATTCATTACATTATTGCAACATCTATATTTTATGGTCTAGAACAAAACAACAAAAATACAAAACATAAATTTTAACATCATAAGAAATAGTTTTTATCATTTTCAAAAGTAAACTATGATCAGTAAGGCAAGAAATTTTTTTGCACCATAAACAATATTTTTTTTATAAAATATGAGAGATCACTTGTAGCAAAATATATTAATAATAGAAAACATAGTAAATTACATATAATTATAGTCATGAGAGAGTCAAATCCTTTAGAAAGAGAAATTTTTTTTTGTAAAAGCCAGGAGGATAAACGAAAAGTAGGATTGAAAGTATAAATTACAACGAACCAACATACCAAGAAGTTAAATTATTGACAAGTTGTCAAGGAGACACTAATTCAAGAATGGAAATGGATGTAGGAGAAACAAAGAGCTAACAATGAGCATTCCTATATAACTATTTAAGCATCATAAAGACCTTTGAGACCCTAGTTGATAAATTCTCCCTTAAGTGGGCACTTTGTGTGTGTACAAGGTGTGCATGAAGATTATTACACAATTGTTGGTCAAACTAGTCCCTAGAGCATTGTAAATGCAAGAGGTTGCCTCACAACATTTCATGGGGTAATAAACCCCCCAATAGAGAATCACCCATTGTGTCATCATAAGAAACAACTTGATTGTAAATGGCCAACAAGAGAAGATAATCATGAATGTATCCATATGCTAACATATCCAAAAAGTTTGAATCCTACACTGAGGCCATCCAAATTGATAGGAAGAATGAGACTATATAGAAGTAGTAGAGCACTCTAGTGCTCCACTTAAGAAAGCCTTCACTTAATATGAACATAATATCTCGTTTTGCATAGGGGTAGTCCACAAAAAGATGTGTGCTTTATTGAACACAATATTATGCTGATAGGGGGGTGAATCAGTATAAATTAAAACTTAACCATTCCCATTTACATATTAACAACACATCACATAAATTGACAAGAGAAAAATAGAACACATGCACCACATAAAGAAACCAAGATTTTTATGTGGAAAACCCAATAAGGTAAAAACCACGGTGAGGATTAACTCACAATATATGTAGCTCACTGCTAACAAGAATTACAATGTTGTTTAAGGCTTGCTACCTATGGACATGCAAACTATGGTGTATAACCTTAGGGCAAGATAAAAAGGGTAAGATGAAACTCACTATCTCAAAGCAAGATACATGAAAATTATAATGAGAAATTTGAATATGAATTACTATAAAGAGGCATCCAACTTATGATGATGGTGTAGTCCCTTTTTTCGCATAATTAACCCTTCACACTGACTTCACACACTTCATCTCAACATACTACTCTATCACTTTTCTCTAGCCATCATTACATTCACACATGAAGTTGATCTTCTATATATATCCTTCGCAACAACTCAAAATCCTTAATTAGGTTGGCTCCAAGATGACCTTTAGAAGAAATGTTTGATATCACACTTTTCAAATACAAACATATATAATATTTTCAAGAGAAAAAATTGTGGATTAACACATGGAATTATAGGACCAAAGCACATCATAACACATCCTCCAAAATAAAATTACTTAATTAGGATCAACTGTTGATGAAAGAAACAAGTTTGTCAGCCCAAATAATAACACCACCAAAACTTCTATATGTTCACTTTTATACCACCAAGGAGAGACCAAAACCAACATGTGGATCAAGATGCAAGCATTGTATTCCATGCACAATATCTCTTCAACCTTTTCCTGAAGAGTTTGACCATCATATCTTGGCATAGTAGAAGAAATCTATTGAATATATAGGAATAGAGAATTTCGAACAAACTGTAGCAAACTGTCATTTGAAAATTGATCTTGCAGACCATCAAAATAGCTAAGGCAACAAGGTAGTGTTCATTTAATATTACTGTTCATGTCTAAAAAACCACAAGTCCAATACTTTACTTTTGTAGGAATGCGAAGTCTCTAAATGCACCAATGTCAACTCATTATATTGTCAGAGCGTAAATTGAAACATTGTCACTTATAAATTTCATTATAGAAGGTGTGAAGACATGAATCCTTGGATATATCACCTTCACATATCAACCATCGCATATTATGAACCACAAGAGAAAGGCTTGCATTACAGAGGAATGTGGATCAAAAATTCATGAGACTACCTTAGAGTATACAAAGTTAGTGCCTTATCCAATCTTCTGCAACTTATCTCAATATGTGGTACATGAACTTGGAATGATATCAAAGTAGGCATATTTTAAACATATAAGAACTTGTGTACCACCCTCTGCAACATATGTAGACATCAGACATACTGCCATTTTAACCTTATTCAATCTCATACTGTATTGTTGACTTACACTCAGCATACCAACTATTTTCAAAGTAAGTTCAAACTTTAGCACACATCATTGGAATCAATGACAACACATCTTGAGTTGACATCAATGAAAACACATCTTGCCAACATGCTTCTAGGGTGGAATCAATTGGGCCTAGAATGGGTAGTCTCATTTGTATGATGGCATGTAGATATTCATATTCCTTTCCATCTCACACATTCTGACAAGATGCAAAGATGAAAATGTGAAAAATAAAATTTGAAGCAATAAGAGACCATAAATATGAAGATAACAATTATTAGCTAGGCAGAGATTTAAAGAGAGTTGTTATTTGCAATATCTTTTTGGATGCATATCTTTGTTATAAAAAAATCATTAAATCATAGTTGTGAAAAATATCTTTTTCATATGCTTTCCGATATGATTATTGAAAGAAAAAAATTGTAACAAAATGAATACAATCCTTTAGATTAGTATTTTTTAAACACGATTTGCATTTATCTATAAACAACACACAATATTGTTTGAAGTAATTAGAAATTTTCAAATAGTGATATCATCTATTTCTTAAGTTGTTTGTGAAGAATAAGTTTGTCATCCATTATATATTTATCCATTTGTATATGTTGTTGATGATGCAAGTACATACATTCATAACTTGTCTCCATAATTTTTTTGTGAGCTCAAATATACTATGTCACAAGTAATGTTGATAATAGTTTTCCACATGTTTCCGTTTGGGGTGTTGAGATATTCCCAATCCACCCTAAGATGTTGTGAACTAACCTTCAATTACCTAAGGGTTAGCCCACAATACGAATGACATGAATGCTAGGGGAAGGTGACAATTCCATTTTTCATGAGTAAAAAGTATTCAACATAGTAAACCATCCTCCAACATAGTAGCTCATGCAAAAGACTTAAAATCCCATTTAATTAATAACAAAAAAAATCATAACGTAAAAGTGTATTTAAAAGTCAAGCATGTCCACTAGTTTAGCGAGAACTATCTATACACCATTATTAAATTTATAACAAAATTCAACACTAATTAAAAATAGATTAATTTTTTTATTAAATTTTAATCTCTATTTGTAATTTTTGATAAAATTAGCATCTATCATGCTACTCTTAGGAAATAGTTTGAGGATAAGCCAAAAATTAGTACCTCATATTTAGGAGGACCTTCAAAAGAAATCACATCTTGAATCAACATATTTTTCTTAATTCTCATAGCATGTGTGGGCATAAGTCTAAGGCCTTCGAGAGAAATGATGTCACCTCACAAATTTTATTCCCACTCCCCACCTTACTAACCATCCAATCAACTATCTAGACCACATATGTATGACACATCTTCATTCTCAAAAGATGTCCAAAAGTTGTTGAACTGAGACAAACAAATTTATTTATTTGCCACTTGTCCCATATTAATTTAAAATGATAAGAAACCACACAAATTGACAATATAATAATGGCATGTTGAGGTTTCTCATGTGCTCCTAAACTAAATTTCCTTCTCAACAAACTCACAAGGACTAGCCAAATCTTAAATCAAGCTAGAGAAGCAAAGATGGTGCAAAAAAATGGCATTTATTGGATTGAATGACATCATAGGAGATGAAGATATATTGAGCAAGAGTAGGGGCATAACCAATTGCAAGTAGGCTTTAAACTATCACTAGAAGAATGTACATGCAAAAAAGGGAAATTGTTATAACTTACATTGATAAGGATTTTTTAATGATTACAATGCATATCATATTTATTGGGTATTATAATCACATGATGATGTGATATTCAATATTGTGCTCTTTTTGTATTCAAATCTAAGAAAATATTTTAACATTTTACAAACCCATTTGATACATTGCGTAACTCTTTTTCATAAATTTTATGTCTTGAGGGAGATTATTTATTTTTTTAAGTTGTCGAGTTCTTCCAAGTTACAAAGTCTCAATCCAGTTTAGGTCTTCCAATTTTTCCAAGCCATGACTTTTTGAGCTATGGTTCTTACCACAATTGAATGATTAGGTCTAACTAAGGAGCTTGAAACATATTTACTAAGTTAAAATGATTTGGTTGGTGTAGAATTCATTTTCAAGTAAAAGTGAGCGAAAAGGAAGTGGGGAAAACCTTTTTTGGATATACTATAGAGTACATTCTATCATACACAATAGGGAGAAATACCACACAATGGTAACAACCATTGTGGACATGGCACCATATGCCCTACTATCTAGCATGAACATGATGAAGGATACATATTAAAAAATTTAAACTAGTGAAAGAAGAGTGGACATGGAAATGGAACATTAACTCATTTTTATTATCCATGTTCATTAATGTCAACTCTTATTTTTCTTGTCTTGACATGTGAATGTTAAGGAGACAACAAACATGTCGAGCAAGAATTCAACAAAAAGGAATAAGATAGATAAGCAATTAGAAACAAAAATAGCATGGGTACTCACACTAGAAATTTCATGGTAGGACAAGGTAGAGAATATGGGAATCATGTGAACATGCCCCCTTTCAATAGTCAATTGAATTAAATAATGATATAAATTGTATACAATGTGTATTAATTCTACTTAAAGGGTGACAAAATTGAAATTGACAAAGTTATGCAATTTATGGGCTTCATATATTAATAATCATAATTTTCATATGGGAGTGTTCCTCCTTGATAACCTCAACAAAGTCTACCTATGTTTTGACCAAAGAATCCTCACACTCAAGTGTTATACTCATCTTATACTTTCCATTGCAATACTTGAGGGCTCTACATCTTACCTTATGACTTAGGCAAACTTTTATAGACAAGTCATGACATGTATTGGTATAGTCATGCAATCCTTGTTCACAACACTAGCACAATTGTTGCCACTTTTTATACTATTCATCATAATTTTCATATGGAAGTATTCATCCTTGATAACCTCAACAAAGTCTAACCATGTTTTGGCCAAAGTATTCTCACTCAAATGTTAACCCATCACCTTGTAATTTATCCTTGCCTATTTTGAAGATAATATGATTCATACCATTTTTGATATGGAAATTAAATTCAATAAGTGCAAATTTAGCTTTTCGCTTCAAGAGAATTTATTGACCAAGAAATAAGATTCCAATTGGTCCAAACACTTTTTTTGTAATGTGTTAGTTTTTCTCTCAACAAGACATCACAATTGGAATCTACTCCAAAAGGTTTTATTGTTGAGGACGTGCATCGTGTTCATTAATCATTGATGATCAAGGAACTAGTCCATTATTTAAATCCTTCGATCAACAAGAACTCTCTATGCAATAGCTAGAGGGAATCTCGTGTTGCTTGTTTTTCAAGCACGAGACCATTTGAACAAAAGTCGAAGGTAATAGAAAGGAACATCTTAAGACCATATAATCATTACTTTTTTTAACATTGTTTGATGAGACATACATCCACAAAGAAACTTTTTTGATACCATTAATTGATCTTTTAGTGAGCTAACACAACACAAAGTAGATAAATCTAACATGTTACGATAAAAATCACTTAAATTAAATAATATAAAAATATCTAGGACATCACTAGCATTATTGATATTTGCAACAATTGTGAAATCACTAACATTATTGATATGTAAGATATGTACAGTTTCTCTAAGAAAAGATGTGAATCTCGTACTCTCTCAAGAACGGGCACCTCTAGAAGATGAACTAGTTCATATTCCAACATATACTAAA